>VZTL01074114.1:43085-86068 GCA_013400535.1 Scopus umbretta | reverse complement strand
AGCTCATCTTATCACTAAGATTGCGGCATGGCAGCTAAGCAAAGCCCTTCCGAAGTCCTTTGCCTGGACCTGTTCCAGGCACTGCCATTTATCCCAGTGCACTCCCTTGTAAATAGCAGCTGTTGCCTACACCTTCTGGTTAGTCAAAGTCCAGGAAAACTGGGGACCCTAGGAAGGAGATGAAGCTTACATGCTTCGACACAGAGAGCCTTATTACCCAACTTGATGACACAGCCCCTCGGGAGCACTCTTTGCTTGTCTTCCTCCTTTGAGAAATGCCACTTTAATAAAATTCACATTCAGTTAAAACTCTCTGAACTAAGGATCATTGCAAGAGGAAAAAAAAAAAAAACCAAAAAAACCCAACAAAAAAACCACAAACCAAACCACCAGTATTTAATATTTTTCTTCCCTGAAACTGAGTGTGTCCTGGCAATGCAGGCTGCTTGCTGACATCCATCCGTTTGCTTGGGGGTCAGAGCAAGGCTGAGGCATGCAGCACAGCCCCCAAAGCAGGTACTTGATGTCAGGACTCCTGCAACCCAGTCTCCACAGATCCCGTTCATAAAACAAAGTCCCTGAAGTCTGATAAAAGTAAAGCTGTTCAATAAAAGCCACTTCAAGGGACAGCAAATAGAACAACCATTGGAAAGTCAGGCTCCTGCTTGGAAAGCAAGACTCCTTTTTGCCTAGATTAATATCCAATGCTCCCATAACCCCACAAACCCGCTGCATCACTGCACTGTGTAGATCAACTACGTGAGTTAATTCAGTTGTTCTGATCACTTTGCCACCAGCTATGTTTGCATATAGCCACAGCTTCTTGGGGTCCCCACTACATGTTTAATCAGTCTTCCTGACAAGCCCTGGTAAGACTGTGCACTTCAAAACAAAACAAAAAGTCAGGAGCCAAGACATAGCCAAGAACAGTAAGACTTAGCTGTGCTCACCTGAGAGCTCACCTGAGATCTGCTTTGTGGGATCCATCCCACACCTAACACTCCCAGGATAATGGCAGGTCAGCAGCTTTATGTATCTTCAAAGAAGACCCTGCTCCCGCAAGGACCTGCCTTGGGAAGCAGTGCACACCAGGAGTTTCTCTCCTTCCAGCATATTTTGTAGACCCACTTTTAAACAAAAGCCATTAAATTGCATGCCTCTATATACTGTGAGCATGTGCCTTTATAAAGGATATTGAACTGTGCAAGGGCTTCAAATACCTTGTAGGTACACTGGTATTGGAGGGAATTGGATTTATCCTCGCATTCCAAGGGAAATGACCAGGTATTGCCACAGCAATACCAGTTAGTGACTGTATTTAATACTCTGATGTAAGTGCAGTGCCTGGTGTTTCTGGAGAAGTGTCTGCAGCCCCGATGTCTCCTGTTCACTGCACGCAGCCTAGAGAAATACCATCACAGCTTCTAGTCAGAAAACCCTTCTTGCAGACTTGGAAACACCAGATGCTTTCTACAGTACTTTCCCTACCAAATCAGATCAATGTCCTGCAAGCAGGATGGAGGTAATCACCACATAAATGCCTTCCTTTGCGTGGTGGTTCTTTCATGGATCAAGGTCAGTGTCAGCTTTCCCAATTTGTGGCACGGTATCATTGCTGGTGGGATGAGCAGAGAGCCATGCTTACTGCAACAGCCACCATCCCAAATGTTGACAGAGGTGCTATCAGTGTTAGTGCCACTGTCCTCACCTTGATTATTTGTGTCAGCACCCAGGCAGCAATGGGAGGCTTAGGTTTTCGTATGAGAAAAATGGGACAACCTTAGAGATGGGACTAGCAGACCTCATAGAGACCAAGGTCAGCACTGCAAAATCAACAAACCTGCACCTCGCTTAATGTCCTCTTCTAGGACCTCAATAACAGGAAGCAGAAAAAACTACAGACCTGGATATTTCAGCTGATGGCAAGACGTCTGAGCCAAAGTAAGGCAGACATGGAAAAGCAAGCAACTGTAGGATATATAAAACAAGGTTATTTATAGAAGAGAAAAGGACATTTTGATGCCTTTATACAAGGCTCTGGTAAAATTTCATCTAGAGTATTTTCTGTAGCTGTGGTCATGCAAACGTAAGAAAAATAAACTCAAGCTGGAAAAGGTGCAGAAGACAGCTGCAAAGATGAGGAGAGGAAAAGAAAGCTTATTTTATGAAAAGGACTAAAGAGGCTGGCTTGCTTAACCAAATAAAATCAAGATAGGGGAATATGCCTGTCACTTATAAATACATAAAGAAAGTAAATATTATGAAGGTAGAATTGATTTAAGCTAAAGGGCAGCACATATAAATATTTCTAGCCATCTCTAAATTTAGGCTAGAAGCTGCATTTTTAATCAGAGCAGTCAGATCCTGGAGCAGCTTCAAATGGAAGTGGCAGGAACAGGAAATCCACCTGGTCTTTGGTCTGAGTGTGATCTGTTCTTCAACAACAGGACACGGCTGAGAGGTCATAGGTCAGACTCCATGCAGTCCTTGGTGGAAATGGGGTAAGGAGATCATCAGCCAGCAATGACTGACTGTGGTGAGGGTATCAGCACCAATGCCACCAGTTATCCTGCTCCCAGCCAGTGTCTGCCAGGAGCTAGTGGGAACATCTTCGCACTACCTGTCTGCATGGCAAGGGGTTTGTACAATATGCAGAGATCAGATGTTTTAATCAAACTCTTGTAAAAATGCCAAGGTCTTGGTGTCAAATGCTGCAGGAAGGGCTGCAAGGTTCCAAGCTGCTGTTCACCCTTTTCAGAAGGCGCAGCAAAGAGTTTTCGTTTCCAAGACACCTTCAGACACCAGGAGAGCAATCCTGCAGCAAGAAGCCTTGCTGTAGTGAGGAAGCTACAAGACAGCATCTGGACTGAACTGCCACCAAATTCAACAGCTGAAAATACCTGCAAGCTGCAGCCACCCTTCAGAGGGCACATTAATGCCTGACCAGGGCACCCACTCAGCAAGACTGGGCACAGGCAGAAGGGGTTTCTAATTGCCAATCATGAGTTACAACGGCTACAAAGCCTTCCTGGCAGCTGGCTCTGAGGAACACAGAAAAGAGACTCTGAAATTAAGACAAAAGTAGTTTTTTTAAAACTTTTCTGCCTGTCCACCTTTGCCTCTTGGGTGCATTAGAATAAACTTGCTTTTGTACTTAACTGTAAAATCTCACCTGTTCTCAAGCAGCTTGGGGGTGGCAGGGAAACACGAGCGACTACTCCCAGGAGCACATACCTGATTACACACAGACCCCACATATCTGTGCAGGAGTGCGTGCCTGTGAGGCACTCCTCCACCACGCTGCAGATGCCTGGCGTTGTTTCCATCCCACAACCAAATTTGCAGAGAAAAGTATTTTGTCTACAGCCGGCTGGAATCTGCTAACAAGCAGGGAGAGGATCTGAGAAGCAGCTTCAAGGCAATCCCCACCACCATACAAACCAAGCCTAAAAATAATCAGCAGGAATTATCTAGAAATGAAGCAATTACACCTTCTTCAGGCTCCAGATGGGAAGCTGCTGGAGCTTGGGGACATCAACTGTCAGCTTTTTAAAAAAAAAAAAATAAAAAAAAAATTAGCCAATTTCTTAGAAATTGAAGGGCACTGAGTATAGGCAGTAACATCTCATTGTAAACTCTGACCCACTGATTCATGTCAAAGGGCACAGCCCTTATTCTTTCTTATTAGGATTTAAGTACACCAATTAGCAACATCCAGAAGTATTACACTTCCACGGCTCTAGCTGAGACATGCAAGGCAGCCTGAGAAAAAGACCAGAGCAACTTGCCCTGAAACTTTCCAGTAAAAACAAAAATGCACCCCAGCACCCAAAATTGCCTACGCAGTTCTCACTAGCCAGGAATCGAATCCCCATTGCAAAGGTCAGCTGTGCTCAGCAGCCAACACGCATTCTCTGCAAGAGAGAGACCTTCCAGATACACCAGCTAAGTAGGCTACTAATAGTGCCCTAGAGCCTGCTGCACTTTTAAAATCAATTTCAAGGTGAACAGATGCAGCATACACTCGGGCAAGCCCATGGATGGGCATGAAAATCGCTCCCAGAGTTTGCTGAACTACACACAGCTAGCAACTGCTGGATCCTGCTCCAGCCCAGTTCCATTTGCGTCTCTTCAGGCATCTGTTGGTGTTAGCAAACATGCCTCAAAACCAAAGTGGCAGAGGTATTGTTTGAAGATTACTTCCAATAGCTATCAGAGGATTTTCCTGCACCTATTCGAGCTATCACACATTATTTTTGTGCCAGAAAAAGGAAACTGAACAAGCTGCACTGTTATACTAACACTTAAAATTATTCTTGCCATCAAAGTAGCCATTAGACAACACCAGAACAAGCCATTAGGAAGCAAAATCCCAAACCAAAGTTATCATTTCCTAAGGCAAGATCTTGGGCTCACCACACCCATCTGGACTGTTGCAGCCCAGTGCTGTATAGGTGCTCCACGCTCAGAAACCAGGCAGTGGTTAATACAGGGCAGACACCACCACCTCCCATTCTCAGCCAGTATCTTCAGCCACAGAGGCAATTAAATGTCACAGCCTTTGCTTTGAAACCAGCTTGTCCCCTTCTCCAACTCCTCTAGCCAGGGCCTCACCCACCACCTTCTTCCTCCCCATCTGACCGTCTGTCAATAACAGATGCATTCTTCAGATTTTCTGCCTACCACTGGCACATCGTGGTCCTGGCACCCTCACTGGAGCCAGCAAGATCACATATTTGGACTGAGATAATTGTGTGACAGTATGCAGAGCTAAAACAAACCTGCCTTCAAGGAGAAGCTAAAATGTCAGACTTCCTCCTGACTTGCTCTCCATCTCCCTCTGATCTTCTGAGACATACCAGAAGGTTGTATTTTTATAACATTTTCTAAAAATGGATTTTTAAAACTATTTTTCAGTTTTGCTCTTTGAAAAAAATTCCCAAGATTGGAAGGTAATTCTATTTAAGAACAGAATTTGCTAAACTCCACAGGATCCAATACTGAGAAGACAACTTTTCCCAAGCACCCTCTCAGGAAAGGACTAAAGATGGGCAAGTGTGTGTTCGGCCATATGCCTACCCTCCTCTACGCTACTCTGACACTTTCTTGCCCCCAGGACCAATTCCAAAACTCAGATTTCAGGTGTCTGCAGTGCCAGCGGCATGAGGGTAAGTCAGAAAAAGAGTAAGGCTTCCATCTTTACAAGAGGACTTAGGGACGAGGTCAGGAGAGACTGTGTCAAAGGCAGCCCAGAGCCCCGCCGGCAGAACAAGGTCTATTTGTCTAGCAATATTTTGTTACCACAGTGAAGCAAACTCCCTGAGCATCAGAGCAGCAGCCCCAGGGAATCTGTGGCTCCCCAGATCCCAAGGCAACATCTCCTTATGAATGTGCCCATCGTTCCAGGGACCAAGTATCTCACAGTTTAAATACAGCCAACAAATGCCAACAAAATCAGTTCTCCCTGAGGAGAGTAGTGTCCTCCCTTCATTATAAAAGAAAGGAACTTTCTAATGAGGTAAGGACTTCAGTTTTTTTTGTTTGTTTGTTGTTTAAAATCCTTCTCCTGTATTCCTACAAAACCTTAAGGCTGCTTCACAGCACCCTCATGACCCAGCCCCTCAGTGGGGTGACTAGCTCAACTCCTGCAAGAATGTAACTCAAAACGAGCCTCAGGGAATTGCATTTCTCACCTGGACAATTTCTCCATTGGAAGCAATTAAATCCGTGGGGATGGAGACTCTGAAGAAGCGTCCCACCACAGCTGAGCTGTCTGGTATGCCCACCACAGCCGGCACAGTCTCCCGGAGGTCTGAGAGCACAGAGTGCATGGAGGCCTCCAACTGGTTTTCCCAGTCCCGAACCACTTCTGCTGGCTCACTGGGCCAGTGGCAGTGAGCAGAGGCCGCCAGCAGCAGCATGGGAAGCCAAGTCCTCCCCAGGAAAGGGGGCTGCAGTAGGCATCCAACAGTCATTCTTCCCGACAGCCTCAGTGACAGTGCTCCAGCCAGAAAGACGACCACAGGCAATCTGCAGAATGCGCCGCAGGGTAGGCAGGGTTCCACCAGTCCTTCACAGCAGCCTCATTCTAGGAGTCCTGGGAACCTGGTTAAACAAAGGAAACCCAATCAGCACATTAATTACAATATCCAAACCAGCCAGCTTAACACACACAGACCTTCTTGCAATGGACTAGAGGGCTACCTGCCATGCTACCCTCTTTATTTCAGCTTTTTGATTTAACTGCCAAAGTTAACACTATCACTAAAGAGAGCAAGAGCTTCTCAGCTCCTCTTCTGATGTACAGCATCTCTAGAGAAACAAGATCTTCCTGTTTTTCCATGCACACAGGCATGTTTCTGCTGCTGTGGAGCCACAGCATCCTGAGATAGCCACAGGTAGGGAGACAGGGCAGATAGAACCAAAGCTGAGACAGAGCACAGCAGTAATAGGGGACTTTTCGAAGCAAGCTGAAGTCAGGCTGGGGCTTCAGTGGATTTAAATGCCAGTTACACAGTATGAAGGTCCCAAGAAACATTTGGTACTCCAAAGCTGCCATCTTGACAGCTTGATGCACAACAGATGCTTCTGCTCCTCTGACCCATGAGCCTGGCTTTCAAGCCAGGTCTCCTCTCAGGTCCAGCTTTTGATATTAGTGTGCTTAGACTTGATTCAGGGGCCAGCAATACGCACCCCAAAATCAGACTGGATAAGCTATGCACACGCTGTGTCCCACACTGCTACCCACCGCACAGCTTGCCCAACCCCGCTGCCAAGAAACATCTCCAGCTGTCCCTCACTTTGTTGTTTTGTTCTTTCACTTGCTTCCTCCCTATCCCTGCCCTCCCCTCTGGTCCCATGGATCACAGCTCTCCTTTCTCTCCATTGTTCTTTTGGTGCATTATTTCCTTTGCTTCCCCAGCTGCTTCTCCCTCCAGACTGCGTTCAGCCACAACACACAGGAGTCATACATCTGTACACACCCCCACCATATTTCTCTTCACAGCCTGTTTGCAGGAGAGCAAGCGGCTTCATGAAAGAGGATAGAGCCATTTGAGGCCCTGGGGAAGCCATACTGCCTACTCTAGCATCTTGGTTTGCAGCTAGCACAGCCCTCTACGTAATCTTCAGTAACGAGTGGGACAGTGGGTTATGCAGGACTGGAAGACAGACACATGGACCAAGCAGGTGTTTCTCAGCCCCCCAGGAACACATGGGACTGGGCTTCCTCAGGCCAGGAACTTGCACATCTTGAACCAACTCCTTTTTTTCCAGGCTGAGAAGCAGCTCCAAGTTCCCAGAGCAAACCCAGCCCAACTTCTAACCACTGGCTCCCAGTCCTCTGAGCACAGCTCTGATTTATTTTAGCCTGTTCCAGCTGCATTGTGATGCCATCCCAAGAGACCCTGGAGATTGGGTGGGAAAGGAAATCCTGCTGCATCTTGCCCTTGCAGAGCTCCCGGGGCAGCACAACATCAGGACCAGCCAACCTGCTGCACTGCGGCCAGGCAAGTGCGTATTGCCCACCACTGGCTTGCAGAAGCAGGCAGAGGGCTGGTCCACGCAGGCAACCAAGCCCAAGATTACCACAGCAGGCTCTAGGAATAACAGGAGAGACAAGATTTAGTTGCTCACCCCAAGACCTGCACTCCATAGAGAAGCTGAGGGGCAGCATGCAAGGACTAGCACACCTTCACCCCTTGATGGGCTTTTTCAGAAAAAAACAAACAAACAAACCGCTCATGCAGAAGGGCCAACATCTCCCATCGCAAGGTAATGTGTCCAGCAAGCAGCTGCAGCTAGCAAAGAGGGCTGCGGGTAGTGGAAATCATGAGCTGAATGCAGTAACCTCTGGCTACAGCATCCATGAGGCAGATGCCCAATCTGACCACTGTCAGTTGCAGAAAGCCTGTCTCAAGTGAAAGGCAAAAGAAACAGCAGAGGCAGAATAGCATTGCTGGAAACTACAAAACAGATGGGAGGATGGTTGGTGTGAGATGCCAGCACCAGAAGAATGCCCATTCCCCTGCTGCTATTGTCATTCTGACTGTCTGAAGCAACTGGGACAGGAATACACCAGTCAAAACAACAGGGAAGCCAAGGCTGGGCTCTTTCCAAAGGCAACTGAACACATGGTGGTCTTCACCTGGAATGAGATGTCTGAGCTGCTTCTCCAGGGGTTGTCATCATGAAAGATGAAGTGGCTAGGTGGGTAAGGATAAGTCACACTTTCTACAGGGCACATCTATCCTACCAGCTCCCTGTGTGGTCAGAGGATGAGTCTGAGACACACCAATTGGATGAACCTCAGTGAGTAGATGTCTACCACAGCAGATGTCCAGTGGAGAACATCCAAGAGGCTGTGCATGAGCTACTCAGATGGAGCTGCCTTCTGCAAGAGGTCCTGAGGAGGCCACTGATCATCACAGCAGGAAATTGGAAGACCCTCATCCCTGCACAGTGCCCTAAATAAGCAGAAAGATGAACCAAAACCTTCGGCCTCCGTGGAGTCCAGGGTATGGACACTGCAGTGATGACACCTTGTCTGTGAGCTACTTCTCCTGAAGCCTGCTTATTGGAAAGCCCTGCTGCACAAGGGACTAGAAAGCAACCTGCACAGCAAGTACAGGCAGGATCAGAGACTTGCTAAGAGCTGGGGAGGAATGCAGCAGCAGCAGAACCCAGCAGCCCTGCGGCTGCTGTGGGGCCAAGATGCTATCAGCATGGAAACATGGCTGCCTCTCACAGCTGTGCTGAGCCTCCACACCTGAGCAGAGGAGAAACACCCAGACAACCAGACACACAGCATACAACTGCACGGAGCTTTAAAGATGCCTGGAGAGGTTAGGCACCACATCATCAGGCCAGCCTCTGCCCCTGGCCTGTCACAGCTGCAGTGGAACACATGCATGAGCATGGCACAGCTCTGTGTTGCTCAGCCAAATGACGTGATCTGGCTTGGGGCATTTTTTGTTGGATGGAGGAGTCTTTGGGCAGAAAGGAGCTGGTTCTTGATATCTATGGTGAGCAGGAAAGGAAGATGAAGTCATCACCCATTTCAGAAACAATTATCAGAGCAGGCAACAAACACTGCCCGTCTGGTACGCACCCCTCATCCAAGCAGCTCACACACTGGCCATTAAGATTTCATGTGACACAACACTTGCAGGTCACACAAATTCAGAATTTCATTTTAGGGGAACTAAAAAAGAACAGTCAGCATATGGAAGCAGAGCCCACGGGAGGTAAAGGCGGAATTCAGTAGCTGAAGAAACACCACCCCCCTCCCACAAAAAAAAACCCACCAAACTAGAAGAGCCAAGAACAAACTTGCACCACAAAAAAAAAAATAAAATCTCTTAACACAGCTCCACCTCACCAAACAATTGACAGAAGCTGAAACACTGCCAGCCTCTCACACTGTGTACTAAGGAGGAAAGGAGAAAAAGCACAGCTTTACAGGTAGCTGGAACAAGGCATTGCCCACAGTGATGTGGTCCACGTGGAATGTTCAAGGCAGAACGCTTTCTGGGATAGGAGGTCCTTTGCCTAAAAGCCAGTAGTCCTGCTCAGGAAGTCCACTGGCCACCAGCACTACAGGTCTCAATGCAGCTGCAGAACAGAGCTAACAGAGCAATGCTGGAACAAGCACTGAGGACCTGCACGGTGCCTCTGTCACGTTCAAGAGCCCACACCATTTCACATGGTACTACCACAGGCAAAATCCAGACTCGCTTGTTTGAGGCATCATCCCAGCTGTATGCAGAAAAAGCCAGTGTTCTGGATCACTGTCCATGACCAGCAAGTGGCAGGGAGTTGGGGCTCTCTGGGAGCAAAAAATCTCAACATTTCACACAGCTTCCCACAAGCCCAGAACAGGGCCAAAACCCAAACGTAAATGGCATTCTGCAGGTGGTCTTTTGCTGATCTCTGGGAAGCATCAGGCCGCAGGGCTTAGACGGCACTTTCAAGTTACAAGGGAAAGCTAGACCACCTCAGCTTTCCTACATTGGCACAGCGTCCCTCTTCCAGCAGGATCTATACCTCCCAGTTTCGCAGAACAAACACAAAGGTTCAGGTTAGTCCTGAATTTCAGGATGTTTCGTTCTGTCTGATCTTCTGAAAGAACTGACTTTCACTTTATCCTCCTGCTTCTGAGAAAGCTCTTTTGGTCTCCACTTTGAGCCTCCAGAGCATTGGATGAAACATCAAAGTCAGTATCAACATCTGCTAGCACTTGGTGCATGTGCCAGTGTTGATGCCTGATCTCCAGTGCCAAACCCCCATCTCAGAGACAACAAACTGGGCCTGCTTGGTGAAGTTATGCTGATATGATGCTGTGCTTGATATGATGCTGACTTATCAAGACAGTGCTGGAGCTTGCTCCTTCTCCATGCAGCTACAAGGCCCACTGACATGTTAAGGACATGCTTTACCTTCGTTATTCAGGAACACAGAATAGCACAGACAGAAGATGGGAAGGAGGACTGAAAGGAAGGACTGAGAGCAGGACAAAATAGCTACTCCCAGCCAGCCATCTTCCCAGAGACCTTTCCTTCCGCCCAGCACAGAATCAGAAGCATGGGGCCAGGGGAAGAGTCCCAGCAACAGGAGCACGGCTGCTCTAGAAATCACTCTTCCTCTGTGGCTGATTACACCAGCACTTCAGCAAGAACCAGTGAAAGTGAAGTCTCTGTCCAGCTGCGTCTAATCCAATTGCTCAAGCACACAATCACATCACTGGGCTGCGGTAATTAATCACTGCCAGCATATTAGTGCCACTGAGCCTAGCATGCAGAAAGCTCAGGTAACTGCTGTGCAATTCTCTACTCCAGATCAGAAGGTATTTTAGGAGAGTTAGGAGGAATCCCACTTACCTGGTTGCTTATTTACCAATATCTTCATTAAAGGAAGCATTAAACAAGTGGCCTTTCTATAAGGAAGCAAACTCAGACTCAGCTAAAAAAGGACCAGTGCAACTTTCCAGAACAGAGCTATTGTTTCTCCAAAGATCTCTTCTGCGTGTTTCCACAGGATGATCTCTGGGCAAGTCCCGTCAGCTACTGCATGTCTGCATGTCAAGGCAGCAATCGGGAGGAATGATGAAATCCAGCGTCACCGGCCAGGCACACAAAGATGGCACTCTGCCGTACATGCTCCCCGGTCCAAAACACGACAGCAGGCACCAACGGTGCCAGCCTGGAGGCACGGTCCAGGCAGAGGAGGCTGGTATTCCGTGCACATCTGCACTGTGCTAAAGGAGTCTGGGGAGGGGAGCAGGAGGGAGAAACAGCTTGGAAGCAGCACATCTGGGCAGAGCAGCCCCACCACCAAGTTTATGAACTAATAGATACAGTCTCCTGAAGACTAAGAGCATGCCAGTCTGCAAGCTTGACACATTATATGCACAAAGAACACTCTGAAGCATGAAATTTAGGAAACAGTTTAAAGAGTTTCTGCACTTGCCCAGCTCTGGACATACCCCAAAACAAGGGCAGCAGTCCCTCCAACAGCCTACTGTTAGAAGGTACAGGAACGTGCTGCAAATGACTCTAGGGGTTATTTCTAACCTCAGCGGCTCCAGTCACCTACATTCACAGATGATGACCCAGACTGCTGCACCAGGGATGAGTTACGGAAAGGGACGTACAGGAGGGCAACTGCACAGACACACATTCGTCATGCACAGACTAACTTGCACGCAGCTGCTGCAAGAGAACAGGCAAGGCGGAAGAAGGAAGAGTCACCACTAGCTGTAGCTCCCCGCTCCATTGTGCTCAGAGCGACAGCATCCTGTCCCGCACAGCGCTAACCAGGCACCTACAGGGATGGTAGCTTTACACCAAGACTGGATGTCTCACTAGACAAGTTAATTCACAAGTTTTTGGCTTAATGCTGCAATCACAGCTGCCTGCCTATAGCCACGCATACATCAAAACCAAAGTAGCAGGCAGCTTGGCATCAGAGATTGGACTGCAAGAGAATGCTGCTTTAGCGGAGAGCCCTAGATCAGCGCACCTGAAGCCCCAGGAGCCCCTTCCACCCTCTGCCCGGTGCAGCCAGTTGACAAGCTTGCCATCGTTAGCTGGTCACCCCAGACGCCATCAGCCCAGGAGGTACAAACCAAGCTGTACTCGATTCTTCACCCTAAAACTGCATTTCAACATGCTTTTCCACAGCTATGCCCACCCTGTATTGTCACCACGTTAAATGCCCAACCAAACTAACACCTAACTGAAAGTACATATGCACAAAATAGATGCTTTTTTCAGTTTTGTCCCTTCTTGTATTTCTGCATTGCTCATCTCTAGCACATCTGGTGTCAGTAACAGGAAACCCTGACACTGAAAAACAATCTAGGGGGGAAAAAAACAAAACCAAACAAACCCAAAACAGCAGTACTAAAAATGTGTGCCAGGCAGGGAAACAAGCAGCACCCTCCTGCTGACAGGGAATGCAGCTGTGAACTGTCACTGACTTGTTGCTTCAAGTCACATATGCCACAAGCAGCTTCGTGAAGCTTGTATGGGAAGTGGTCACAGCAATCGACACCTCACAGTGGTTTTTATTCTGCTACAGTAAGCACCAAGATATTTAACCTTCCTGTAGCTAAGAGGAAGCTTTCTACTATCTTCCATTACCATTTGTTTGAAAACTACAGTTTTGTGCCACCAAGAAGGGATGAAGCCTTCCCACAGCCCTCTCATTTGCATCTCATGTCTCCCCTTGGCTAACAAAACCTGCTGGCGGTTCTCCCCCAGCCTGGGACCAGAGACACCGGGTGACGCCTGTGCTCCAACTGACAGACAGCAGAGTGCTAAGCAAGCAGCTAGGGGAAGCTGGACCACTCAAGACACCGCACAGATTTTGCATTCATTAGGACATGTGATCTCCAGCACTTCCTGCAGAGGAAACACAGAGGCAGCTCTGAGATAAGAGAGAAAAGATGCAAAAAGCAGAATTTCCCTTTTTCCCCCCCTGTATTGCATCTGCTTGTCCAGAAGCTGGGCCACTATACTGCCCTTCCCAGCTGAGGACTCTGCTCCTGGGCAGACTTCTTGCCCTGGAAAAGGTAAGCACTGAGGATATGCTCCTGATAGTCCTGCCTCCAGCAAGAGCTGTTGAGGGGAGAAAGCAGCCCCAGCAGCCCCCTGGAACCCCCAGCCAGGAGCACTGCTGCAGAGGTTTGTGCAAGGTGCACTGCAGAGCAGCAGCTGAAACACAAAGGACACCAAAGCCCTTCTGCCAGCTGGACACAGAGCGTGTTTTTCTTTCCATGCAGAGTACATTTCCCCTGCAAGGTGCCACAATAAGACAACTTTCTGGAGGCAAGCACCTTCTCCAGTCTCCTGCAGCCCTGGGGAGGCAGGAGGGGATCAGTATGGTGCCCGCAAGCGCCTCTCAACTACACACTTGCATGCTGACCTGACACATTTGCTGTAAGATCATATGGATGTTCCCGTGCTTGCCAATCCTGCTCAAGTGGCCCCTTGCAGCCCATGCATGCTGCCTGTCCTATGCTTGAGCCATGTCTCGAACAGCCACTATGCCTGACCCACGACAGTCACAGATTTTGGCTAGGCAAGACTTCTGACTCTTTGATGAAAGTTTCTGCAAACACAATCAATCCCTTCCTCCCACTCTGTTATTCCCAGACAGCCAACTCAGATCATATCTTCAAGTGCATTCAGTTGAAAGGAAACTCAGATATTATCTTCCCAAGTATTTAGAAGGCCTCAGAGATCATTTTTTCCCTGTAATTACAAACATTGCAGTCAGGTAGAACTGCCATTTTCCTGGCTGCTGGCAGCATGCAAATTAGGATATAAACACCCACCAAGAAGCAGAGGACTCCAAATAATCACAGGCCAGCTTCACTAGTGCTACCCCACACATTAAAAACTGCTTGCACCCTCCGACCAAGCCCCATCTCGAGGGAGGGCTGGCAGAGAAGGGCAACGGGGATCATCAATGGTAGAAAAAGGATCCTGCCTGGAAGAAGCTGGAGGAGAACAAAGTGGGATGCACTGGGGCATGACAACGATAGGGAACAGGAGGCCATACTCTGTTCTAATAAAAGGACCAGAAGCAAAACTAACATGAACCAGGCTCAAATCCAAACAAAATGAGAGTTTCCGCCAGGATCCAATGAGGTTGTGAAGATGAATCTTAAAACTTCATGAAGATTAAGAAAAAAAAAAACCAACAAAAAAAACCACCACACAAGGGTGGGATGGGACAATTTTATAGTAGGCAGCGTTTCTGGCTCAAGCAGCACTTCGTGACAGATAGCAGGATCCCAGGATGGCATTCAGGGAAATGATGGCTCTCATTCCTCTCCAGGCATCTTCTCCTGGCTGTTACTGCAAAGGGCGTATAGGCTAAATATACAGCTGTAGCAGGGTGGAGCAAGGGTCTGTCTGCTTAAGGGCATGCAGTTTAACCTGGCTGTGGCTTCACTTGGGTTTCCTGTGAATAGGCAGCCAGACCAAGCCCCTCAAAACTCCACTTGTAACTCCTGTTTTTGTCTGGAAGCGGAGCGAGAGAGACTAAAAATCCTGACATTTAATTCTGTGTTTAGGGGAATGTAAGCTAAAGCTAGTACTAAAATCCACAGGAAATTAAACTACAAAAGGTTAAAACAAACAAAAAAAAACAAACACCAAACAAAAAAGATGGGGCTAAGAGCTCCTTCCATACAAATGCTATAAAATTGCATATTTTGAAGCCAAACATGACAAGCGTGTGTGTGTGTGTATATATATACACACACATGCATAGAACACTTTATCAGTTTCCAAGATTTACTAAAATCCAGAACTCAAGGCACCAAGATAAAATAGGTATTTCTGACTGTAGATTTCTCTTTTGTTCAGGAAAGCTTCATATCTTGCTGAATTTGCTTGAAGTTCATACTGAAGTAAGTCAGTGGCATTACAGAAAAGCATTTTAGCAGAAGCCATCCTGCAGGAGAACCCAGGACAGAGGAAACCTGGGCTGGCAGAAGCACCTGGGTAGGCAGCCAACAGAGACAAGACCAAAGCACCACTCTGAAAAATTAAGAGCGATTTTAATTTGGACCAAGAGTACCTCACTGGTTAGTGTACACAAGGCAGCAGACTACTCCCCGTGACATTGCACTCGGATTTGAGGGGCACTAATTGCTTGAGACATTGGAAGTAGATGTAGGACTCTTGAGATAAATTCCCTGGCCCTCCACGAGCTCACTGTGCCATAGCAGCTTGTGTTCACTGAAGTCTGATTCTGGACCCCCTAGAAAAAATTTACATGAAGGTCCAGCTGGTTTACATGTGAATTTGCAGAGACAAAGCTGAGTTTTATACAGTGCTAAAACTAACGTGGATTTCTGTACCAAAATACACGTCCTCAAGTATACTAAGATCTGCCCAGACTGCCTCTGCCTTCCCCGAGCATACTCAGAGCCCAGACTGTCTCTCAGCCACTCCCGTATCTGTGAACAGCACAAATTATGATTTCTAAAAAAGCAAAATAAACTTTGTCTAACAAAGGCAGTCTAGGAGTCCTCTAGATACAGAGAACCCCTCAGCAGCTCTAGCCAGAAAGTACAGCTGAGGCACCCAACCACAGGAAGAGAAAGCACAAACCAGCAGGAAGCAAGATAAAAGACGTCACTTTTTAAATGCAAGGACTATGAGGCATCAGAGCCAGACCCTGTACTCCTCAGCGGGCAGGTTGTTCCCCAGCTAGCACCAGAGGACATGTGCAAGAGCAGCCGGTGTGAGTCACCACTGTGTGTCCTGTCCCCTGGTATCACTCACCATCTACCAGCTGTTTCAAGTCTAATTCACACCAACTAATGACCTTTGAGAGAAGTCACCCGGCTGGAAAGCAGGTTTCTATCAAAGGTGCTGCTTCAGAAATGGGTTTTTAAACCAAGGCACCATCACTGAGAGGTGACCACAGTCTTTCCCCCACTCCATGCTCTGAAGGGACACAATCATCCACAAGCCTCCAGCAGCACCTGAACTCTCAGCTGAAGCCTGGAAAAATACTTCCTCCCTAAGCTGCCCTGTTGTACTATGCAGGAGATGTTCTCTTCAGATGTAGTCATGAGCACTGAAACCAATGAGGCTAAAAGATTTGCATCTCTTAATTTCCTAATTGAAGGCTGAACAAAACCCCCTATGAGGCTTCAGAGAATCCACATGGAAGAGAAACGACAAATATCCTAATCAGAGGGGAAGCTTCCACTGGACATTTTGTCTTATTAAGTACTTATTAAGAGTCCACACAAAGAGAAAGACCCTGAGGGATAAATTCCCATGTCTGCCAAGGCAGGAAATCTTGCTGAAGTTTCTGCCACAGTTTGGCTTTTGGAGCACATCACACATTGCACAAGTTGCGCAGAGGAGAGAGGTGAGCTTTGGTGCGTTCTTTTAGCCAAAACTCACCTACCTACATTGCTGCCTATTTTTTAAGACTGAAAAGGTACAAAGCTCCTTCTGTCAAATTAGCAAGCAGAAGCTGTTAGAGGGGTGAAAGACTGATGGGCCGGGCAGTCCTATGAAGCCGCTTCTTACGAAAGCTGATCATACTTCCAGATCCTGTTCTGAAGGAAACTCTTTTGAGGATCCAGCTCTGACAGTACACCTGAGCCTGGCCAGAAGGCTTACAGCAGGACCATCACCTATGTTTTGGGCATACAATGGCAGAGCAGAGTACTTTTTCATCACCAGAACAGCCCTGTGCACCAAGAATAGCATTCAGGCTTCCCTAGGACATGCCAGTACTACGGCCACCAGGCAAGCATGAGCTTTGCTAATGGTACTGAAGCAGGCAGTGAAGCACTGGAGCACCTGAGAGCAGGCAGCTTGGGCAGGTGTTCCTCTAGTGTGAGGAACAAACAAACAGCTCAAGTTATTGCAGGAACCAACTTCAAATTTAAAAAAAAAAAAAAAAAAAGAAAATCTTGATGAGGTTTCATATTCAAGAGTCACCTCAAAATGCTGTTTGGCTGGACTGCTTTACGGAGAGGCAGACACATTCCAATGGTTTATAATCACCTTCTGGGTATTCCACAAAATTCCTCAGATAATGAAATATTTCAAGAAGGTCCTTGAAAGTGTTTAAGCACCATAATTTCCTATAGGCTGATGTCACAGCACCAGGGCTTCAGCCCTAAGCACAGGACTGGAAGGCAAGGCTTAGGATCTCTTTCCCCTACCTGCCCAGGGACCTGACTGCCAGGCACAAGATCTGCTGCTGCCACCAAAGAGATGTAAAGCACAAACAGCTGATATTAAGCAGACACACGAAACAAGGCAAGCTACACCAACAAAAAGCCATTTTCAGCACTTCAGTTATGTATGCAGCATTGTTTATATTCTTTGTGGCAGCATAACTAAGTGCAGGCACATTCTGTTTAGAAACATTCCACCGTTCCATCAGCTTTACCACTCTACCCTATAACTCCAAGCCAAGGTATTAAGATTCAACTTTATGGAGCTGCTCAGCCCCGATTTAATGCTCAGCTAGAAAGACTGCCATAGCTCTTCATTTAAATATATTTACCACCCAGTGATTTATGCAGAGCAGCCAGGGCATCAGCCATGGACCTGCAACTTTCGATGTTTCTCATGAAAACTATTCTAAACGCTTCGTGGCAGAATGAGATAAGTGTTCCAGCTTTAGCCATCAAGCATAAAATGGGAAAGCTACAAAATGAAGCAGCATTGCTCCCATGCCACTAAGGCAGAGAAAGCTTCTGGGGGAGGAATTAACTCCCTGAAGATCAGCAGCTTCCAGCTGGGCAGCACATTCCCTTAAACCCACAGAAATTCAGGAGTCACCAAAAGCCATCAAACTGATAACCTCTTCCTGAAGGTGCACATTGTTATAGGTGCCTTCTCTTGCTAAGAGACCAAGGAGCAAAGGGCTGGACTGCTTCAGTAAAACTGTCTGCTCTTCACAATAACCTCTGGCCTGAGCTGACCAGCCTTTTGTTCACATAGTAAGTCTGAAAGCAACAGATCACCAAAAGCACAAGCTTACCGAGGCAGAAGGACACTGCATGGCTTCGCAGGTCTGTCTGCTTCCCAGCTGCTCTGGTGCAAGAAGATTGATTTAAATGAAAAAGCAAAGATGAGCACCTTAAAAGTCAAGACACTAACAGAGTCTGCATCACATTCCTGCAGCATTAATTTCACTGCATTATCTTTCAGCTGAATTTTCTTGCTTACATGCCCTACTTAATTAAAAAAACAACCCTCATCTGTTTTTGACCATGGCCTTCATGGCTTCAGCCAGGAGCAAGGAGGTTGGAGCTTCTTATCACAGGTCCACCAACACAGACATATCTCCAGCTTTTCTCCCCACACTGCTCTGGCATTAAGAAATCAAGAGACAAGTAGAATTATTTCAATACAAGACCATTCAGACCACTTCATTCAGGATCTGGCCAAAAAGGGCTTTCCTTTAGGGAATCAACCCTGACACACACAAAGCCAGCACAATCTACTAAATACGTTGCAGGGTAACATGTTGCAGGGTAACATGGCCTTCTCTGCAATCAGTGTAGCACTGCACCTGCACATCAAAAGTTTCCAGGGTTGATCCAAGCAACCCCCCTGCAGCAATTCCAATGCAAGCACATCCTGCCATTGCCTGTGCCCAAATTCCACAAACAAGGAGAGTCCAATGGACTAAAAAAAAAAAAACTGCTTTCCAGAAAGCATGGTTTTAAATCAATTTCTGACAAGTTTCAGCTTAAATTAAATGCAAGTCTTCATCTGGCAGCAAAGACACTTAACATGAGTTTCTGTAGACTCCTGACTTTTCCTGCCGAGGGGGAGAGCCCAGTGGATAACTGAAAAAAATAGGATAAAACTAACCTGCTCAGCCACCAGACACGTTATTTAAAACTGGAACCTGGGTAAAGGCAGAGTATGTGCAGGAAAAAGGGGAGGCAAATAGACAGCAAGGACAAGACAAGGAAAACTGATGTTTTTTCTTCCGTAACCAGCCACAAAGTCCACATAGTGTAACACATTTGCAACAGTTAACTAGCTAGCAGGGCATTTGGTATCAGACCTCAAAAAATGGTCCAGAGGATTTGCCACTGCAGAAAAATCCAGTAATTTTTCCCTTCCTTGCAGGAAATCTATCTTGTATAGGTCAGAGAGGTTGGAAACAAGATCTCTATGCTTTTGAGGGAAAAAAAACCCCAAGTTACAGTGTATTTCAAATAGCATGAGCACAGGCTGTATCCCTCTATTTTGACTTGCCATTGCAGTTTTTACACAGAAGATGAAACACTGCAGCCTGCCTTCCCAGCACGCGGACACTGTGTCCCACAGCTTCCTAGGTGACAGTCCAGACAGCTGCCAAGGGACAGCAGCATGGACTCACAGCTGCACAATGACATGGAAGATGGCAACAGCTGTATCCTCCTCCTGATGCAAATGGGCAAATTAAAACATGAATTTGAGTTGTAAAGAGGAAAAAAAAAGGAATAAGAAGATGGGACAGATCCTCGAAAGTAACATGGTGGAGCATGTGATGACTTACCTGCTCCCTCTGCAAGAATCCCAGGAATGGGGGCAAAGAAAGTCATCAAAGCTCTGATGTTTGCCCAGGAAAAGTCAGATGCCATTCTGAGGCAACAAGGAAAATGAAACTGGCACTCAGCTGGATTTCGTACCAGTTTGAGCCTCTCTGAGCCAAGCACCATCTCTTCTTGCTCCCCACATACACGTTGGACACCCAAAAACCACTCTCCCCTTCATGCCTGCATTTCTTAGTCAAGTTAGGCATACTCAGACTTTGTAATCCTTTGGATAGAGCAGTGCCTCTACACCCATATTTTCATTACTTTGAGCTCTAGTCCCATCAAGCCATCTTCTCTGCCTTGGGGCACCCAGAACAGAGCAGAGCCCAGCCCTAGGCACAGTCTGTGCTGACCCCAGGAGCAAAACAAGGACAACCCCACTTCCAAGCCCAACAACCACCTGCAAGAGTCCTAAGCATTCCCAAGAGCATGTAACAGCAGACAAGCAACATTTGTCTTTAATCACTCCAAGCCTTTTCTTGTGAATCCACCCCTGCAAGTCACTCTTTGATTTTTGCTCAGCACTCACCTGATCTTTATTACTAACCCAATGCCCATATCCCAGTAATTAGTTTAAGAGGGCATCCCATTACTAGCACCCACCGGACTCTCCTCGGTGCTCACAGTCACATTCCCATGGCTGTTCTTATATCTCAGTAAATCCGAAACACTTCCCAGAAAAACCTGATGGCTCATTGCTATCAAACAGCATAGGAGAACATAAACAGTTTAGCAAGAGCAGAAGGGCTGTATGAAGGGAGATGCTCAAGTGCCACAGGAAAAACACAGTCTTGGCATTGCAGAGAGGCCATTAAGCTCTGAAGGTGTGTTCAGCTTGCCTTCCCTTTACAGCACTGCTGCAGATGTGGGGAAACAATTAAACTGCTTATCACAGTATGGCCCATTCAGCCTCCAGAGCGGGGAGAGCAATTCCAATCCCCAGGTGGCAAGCACAGCAATTAGGTACCCAATTATGTGCACCAAAGCTTCACTTTGCTTATGTTATTTTACTTCAATGGTTATATAGTATTTCCTTGGCTTGCTGTCATTACAAGATTGTAGGTTCGGGGACGACCTGTAGGTCTCAGCTGAGATCAGGTCAGTCCCGCAGGACCTAGTTGCACATTGTATGGCATTTGGAGGATGCAGAATGGTCCAGATGCGGGCAGGTGACTTACAAGTCATTCAGCAGAGCCAGTTATAAAGCCTGGTCACAACCACCATTTCTACACCTGGAGGGGCTAGACTTAAAGTTTAAAGATTTTTTTTTTTTTTTTTAAAAAAGTTACACCACAGCCAGGATCAGCTTCTAGCTCCACAACAGCCCACCTCTGAAGAGCAACTCTGGATTGGTGCTTGAGCTTCTTGTGGGCTTAACAGGTTGTAGGGGAAAAGTGTGTTTTTAGGAGCTCAGTCCATCCCTTATAAAGCAGAGACACTATGCCAAAAATAACCTGGCTTAATAGTTACAGTCACCAAGCACTCACTCAGCAGGTCTCTGATCAGGGACTGCAATACTCTGTCTGCACCACAGCATCACTACCATCACTGGCTGTGCACTGGACAGGAGAGGATGCCTTCCCCTACATCACAGAGGTGTTTCACATAAAGCACTTACAGTTTTTAAAACAGTAGCTAGTCAGGACTCATTTGCCAGTCTCCCCACAAGAAGAATTTTCCTCCAGCTCAGACAAGGTCTCTACTGCAGCTTTGCTGCATCTTCAGCCTTTGCTGGACTGGCTGAACTCCTCAGGCAGAGTTTTGTACCTGGCACTTCCCAGAGTCATGCATGACAACAGCTACAACAGCTGGTCAGCAGCTGTAGCAAGAAGCACGATATAATGATCAAGAATGATGTAGTTTTGGGACTTCTCATATATAATCATAAGTTCAGTGTTGTTCTTCAAAGGCCCCCAATCCCTACGGCAGCAAAGTCCAGAGCAAACAAAGCCAGGTTACAGAACTGAAGCATCTTCCACAAGAAAAACAGGGAAAAAAAGCTTTCGAAGATAACAGTCATCATCAAGTCAACAGCAGCAGAAGATGACTGCCTCTCATTTATTCGTCAAGACCTTATGCCAGATGGGAACCTTTGCTCATCGCTGTAGGCTGAGCCTATCCCTGCCACCACCCCAACGACATATGATGTTGCTCTAAGTAACACAAACAATACTTAAACCTCAAGGTTACAAATAATGAGTTTAAAAAGTCAGAATACCTGAGAATTAAGGTTGTCTGTGAGCTGATCTCAGCAAGCAGCACAATTCACTCCTATTCTCCACCCTTATTCCAGCTTTTTGTTCTGCCTTTGAGAGAGGCAAACCCTGCACCCACCCAGGAGAGACAGGGTCCTGCTCCCAGTGCCAGGGATGGCCGGTGGCAGCACCTCCCTCCCACCCCCAGCAACTATTCAGCCCCTCCAGCCCTGGGCTGGAGGAGGCCCTGTACAAGACAGGATCTTTGAAAGCCTTAACTTCGCAGATCAAGTCTACAAAGCATTGGTGAACTGGGAGCCTTTCAGATCCCTGTAACCTGATAAGGGTATTTTTGCTGGGAGACGAGATGGCACATCCTTTGCAGCCAGACCAGGGGCTGCCAACCTTCCAGCCATTGCGCCAGACCAAGTATCTCTCAATGCAGACAGTTAGGCTCTGTTTGGGTTTTTTTTAAATACTGACAACTTAAAGCTTTTTTTATCCTTTAACTCTTGGAAATGGCTGAACTACTTTTGCTGAAAACCTGAAACAAAGCCTGAGGCAGGGACACAGCATGGGAAATTCCTGTGTGAGCCATTAAGTTCAAGAGTTAAATGCAATTCCACCATCAGTCAGTCTCTGCAGCAGGTGGTATGATCAGTGTCACCAAGACACTCACCACCCCTCCACGAAGGCCTGCGGAGGAAAAACGGCCAGAGCAGCTAAAGCAGGCTACCCCACGCCCAGAGTTTTAGACTGAATCCACTCCAAATGGGAATTAGTTTGTGAAAGTCCTGCAATAGGGAGCTCCGGCCAAATCACTGCAATTGGGAGGCAACTTCTTGGGAATGTGCTAAGGGGCTTACAGCATCTGGACGTGAGTGTTCCTTGGTTACTGCTGCTACACCCTGCTTTGTCCCAGCCTCCGCCTGGTAATTCCCCTCGAAGGCAGCTCCACGGGAACGTTACTCACCAGCTGACCCACATCCAGTTGCGAGCCAGGCAGGACTGCAGAGCTGCACACAGGGCAGAGGGAGTGAAGCAGCAGGGCGCAGTCAGGATGCTGGCCTCCAGCTGAGTCCATGGGCGAGGCGCTACGCAGAATGCAGTCAGGTAGCAATGCAAGTGACACCATGATTAGCACCACTGCTTAGATTGCTGCCTTTGCTCCACAATCTAAGCTACTTTAAAACCTGAAGTAAGTACCTCCCGAATACAAGCACTGTTGAGGCACGGTGGTGCTGTCTGAGCACAGTTTGAAAGTAACATTTTGCTGCTGCAAAATGTTCCAGAGGTCTTTATTCTGTGCTGTAGTGCTGCCTGCTCCCTTATTCTCTCTTCTTTTCTTCCTTGGAAGAGCTATTTCATTCTTACACTGCTCTTTCACAAAACCAGGAAACAATCTGAAGAAAAACTGCTAAGAGCACTCGGGGCAGATGTGTGTTAATTTTTTTTTTTTTTTAAAGCTACCAACCATCTACATCAGCAGGGTCCCTATGAAGGAAAGTCACTAAGACTGGAGAGGGGTGCCCTGAAGCACTGCAGACAACAGCATTATCCAGACAGGCTGAAGTAGCCTAGCAAAACACTGGGCAAGTCATTTAGGGAGAGGTCTAATCACATCACCTGCAAGTCTATGGCTTCATCTGGGTTTTGCAAGGACCTGTGCATCAAACTGGAATGGACCTGAAGCACTCATGTAACATGTATTCTGATACAGAATGAAAGCTTAGAAGCTGGGAAAAACATCCATAATGTCATTTGTGACAGCAGGTTGGCTCTGCTTGTAACATACACTGCCAACAAACAGGGAAAAGCTGCTTAGAGATCAACAGATAAAGGCTTTTCACCATTCAGCCTGTTACTTCATGTAAATCAGGTTGTCCTGCTACCAAAAGGCATCCCCATATGAAGTGCAAGGTGCTAAAGAAAAAAAAAATCAGAAGCAGGAGCAGCAAAAATCAAGCACTCACACCATGGCTGAACCCCTTCAGACCTCCCCCCAATGACCAGAGAGTCCTGCTCCCCTTTCTACAAGTGCAGTTCTGCAGTCTAGAGTCACATGGTCTTCTCACTTGTCAATGCAGGTGATCTCCTCAAAGTATCACCACCTTAAAATAGGGTTTCTTCCACAAAAATAACTTTAGACTCCTCAGAGATATGAAGTCATGTTTTGAAAAGCAACAGTGCAGCAAATTCAGTTAACTGAGTCTTCCTTCTACTTGGGCAACCGGGAAGCAAGATTTCCCAAAGCCCATCCCCAAGATGTAACATTATTTCCTAGGTGTGCTGCCGCAACCCTTCTAGCATGATCTAGAGGGTCTGCCTCCACCACCCCGCTTCTTCTGGCCTCCTGGAGTCCTGCACGGAGCACGCCATGCCCCAGAAAAAAAATGGGAAAACTATCCCACTTTTATCTTCAACCCTAGTAAAGGCTGGAGGGGTTTGGACAGGACACACACAAACCAAGCCAGAGGCAAACAGTAGCTCTTTAGAGGAGTAAACCACTCCTGCCATGATTGATAAGTACATCTGCCAGTCCCCACCTGCTGTTCACATTCCTGGCATTTCTTTCTCCAGCATTTTTTCCTGCAAAGGAACCGGCTGCTTATCAACTGCTGCAGAGAAGATTTAAAGGCAGGGTAACAGGCCCCAGCTTAAACAAAACAAAGTGATTTCAGGCCCCGAGCATACCAAAGACAGTTTTCTTGCATCAGATTGGGGAACCTCCTGAAGGGGTTTATTCCAGGAGCCCTCACAGGTTCAGAAACCTACAATGGGCATTAAGTGCTGCCCTTTGCTCGTTCCTGCCACCATACCTCTATTAAATTCCTGACAGATAAAGCATGCGGCTCCAGAAAAGTCTCAGTACCCTCCAGCTGCTCACGCCAAAGTCATTTTCTGCACCAGTCAACTACCCCCTAGAATAAAAGGGAGATATGGGTGAAAACACACCAGCCTCTCCAAAGGGGTGAAGGCTTTGCTGCCTTCCCCACAGCAGAGGGCTGATTAGCACAGACAGCTGGGAGACTGGGCAGGACAGATATTTATTTCTGGGAGTGAAGGAGCAGGAGTTTAGTTCTGGTTTTCAGCCCTGGACACAGGCTAGAAGTTACTTCCTTTTCTTCAAGTTAGTTTTAACACAGCAAGAAAGTGAAGGAAAATAAACCCATACAGCTATAGCGGAGCCTTGAAGCAGGGGGATGGAACATAAACCTGCTTGTTGTCAGAAGAGGAAAAAGCAGTTCTGAGGAGCTCTCTTAAGAGCTTGGAGTCTTTAAGAGCCCAACATCTCTGACAAGCTTGATCAAAAATAACTATTAGCATCAAATTTATTAGAGCGCATACCCATAATGAAATCCTATCAGCCTGGTTGCCACAAGGAGCCAAGGCAAAGCAGGGTTTCTGGGGTTTGCGTGCCCCTGCACCCATCTAAAAGTGATTTTCTTTCAGTAAGAGAGGCACAAACATAACTGCAACTATGTCTACAAGTTTTTGCTTATCTGCCATCTTTGGGGAAGGAGGGAGAAGACCATAGGAAATAAATGCAGCTTCCCCTACACCTGGAAGAGGAGCAAAATGCAAACCAGTTTTTTATTTCAGACCAGGGTGGTTACTTCCATCAACAGGCAGTACCACTCCTTAAGGCAGATAGCATAGAAGTGCCTTTAAAAGCCAGGGTGAATGCAATACAAAATCTGACATCCCAGACGCTCCTGGGGAACGGAGCCTAGACCTGAGAGCCAGGTCAGCAAGCAGGACACTCCAAACGCTGTGAGCACTGGTCAGCCACCCCACTGTGCAGAGCAGCTTCCAGGCCAGTTTTTGCAGGTATTTCCCAAAGCTGCCATGCTCATTCTTACAAATAAGCCAAAAGTTAGCAGCAGCAAGGGGAAGGGGAGGGGGAGCCAGGTGTGAGCAGCATTTGATTAGCTGGCTAATGGGTGCAGCTGTCCTCCGGTTTTACAGCTTTTGGAGGAAATTTAAACAGGAACTTTCTATAAATTAACTGCCCATAAAATGAGCATGTTTTCTCAACGCAGCAGAAGGTCGGGAAAGGTCTGCTCAGCCCCCAGTTCCCAGGACATGGCAAACAGCCTCTGCGGTTGCAGTTTTGTGTTCCGAAGCAGGAGAACGTGGATTTAGCCCATGCAGTAGTAAGCTGGTAAAAGCACGCTCATGAAGCAATCGAAGTCATTCTCCATTCACAGTAAACTAATAATTTATGTTTCCCCTAAAATCCCCAATGCAATCCAGATGTCTAAGTAGCCTTTGTCCCAGAAAGCAAACTATACAACGGCCTCGGAAAGACAGCCATGGCTCCGCTTGCCAAAGTCCTTGCAAGGCTGTTTATTCTGCAGGAGTGACAAACACAGATTTCAGCTCCTTCCAGGTCTAGAAGCTGCAAGAGATAAGGTGTTAGAGACACTGTCCCCAACCTTTCTGGCTTCTTCTTCCTCGAGAAGATTATATAAGAGGTAAGAGCTGTCCATTAGGGATATTCCGTTGATAAAAACCCACCCAACAGGTTCCCAGTTTTGAGAAAACCAGAAGGATGGGGAAAAGCCAGGGTGAAGCCAGTGCAAACATGGGAAATAAAAGAAGTAAAGCAAATTGCTTAAGGTGCAAGGTGCACAAGGAGAACCAGTGTGCGTGGTGGGATGCTCATACCCCACAGTCACAGGGAGGAGAGCCCCTGGCAGCAAGAACCCCGGAAAGGGCCATTTCACCAGGGGACAGGCTGGCTCATCCCAGGAAAGAAGGAGCAAGTCATGTGGCTGAAGGGCTGAATTCCTCCAGCAGCACAAGGAGGGCAAGTCTGCTGTTGCACCTTCCCTGGCATAAGGGACCCACACCAGCTGGGGTAGGGGCTCGCAGTGCTGGGCGGTTGGCCCAGCACCCTTCTCCAGGACCACCAGGCAAGAGCAGCGAGTCTCCCATGCTGGGGGGGGCTCAGCACAGAGACCTCCTGGCACACTGGCTCTCCCGGCCTGCTGGCAGTAGCCTAGGGGTACAGCCAGGGAAAAGTTGTCCGAAAGACCTATGGAAATGTTTGGAAGAGTCAAAAATAGAGTTTGGGAAACAAACACTGACCAGCTATACAATTCTTTCAGGGATATTTTAAGCATTACTACAGTTGCATTCCAGTCCCTGAGTATATTTCCTATAAATAAGTATTTTAAGTTACTTTGTTTAAAACCTTACTATTAGTCAAGTGCAGTGCAATGCTTCAAATTTCAGACCTATAGGCTGCCAGCCAAATTTGCTGCCCATTTTTGAACCTGTGCCCTGTTACTTAGGTTATAGCATAGGATCATCTTCGGGTTTTTTTCAGGTGCTTTTCTACAAACACATTTATTCTGTGTTAGAACATTAGGTCTCTACTAATACATCAAGCCTGAGGTCTGTGGATTAATCTTTGTTCACAAACCAATGACACTGGTTTTATTTTCAAATCTGGTTGTTTTATTTTTCCTTTTTTACAGGCCAAAAGCAAAAGAAAATACACCAGTAATTCTGCATGCAAAGTGACTCTCTTTAGAACTAGGTATTTTTGTCATTGACAAAGCCACAGCACATACAACTGGCAGCAATTTCTGGGAGCTCCGTCTGAGCAGCGTGTGAGGCTGCCAGGACACAAGTACTGCACGTAACAAGCCAGCTATACCACAGACGTGCCAAAGCTCCCCAAAGGCCCTTCTCCTCTAAAGATAGGGCAAAGCAGCATGCAGAGGGAAAACGGATCATCCTACCTCCTAACCTGGGTAGCGTGCCTGCAAATAGGGAGCTAAGAAAAAAAGAGGAGACTGCTTGCCTGTAAAAGTTTGTCAAAATCCTTCAGTGGCACCATGCAAAGGCAGGTCTAGACCCATACGCCTCTTCAACCCAAACACACCATATTCATAGTGACATCTAACCCAGACATGGCAGTCTTGGGAGATCCAAAGCACTAGCAAACAGCAAGGTATGGCATAAAGGGCAGATCCTGCACCCCAGCTCTGCTGGTTGATTTGCCCCTCCAAGCTCCCACCCCATCAGAGATAACTGCTCTTGAGCACCAGAGATACCAACAAAATGCAGCTTCAACCTTCAGAGCATAGATTTCAACAGGCACTTTACAGTACACAGATATTAATATTCACAAGTAAATCCAGGCCTGCTTAATCCAAAAAACACACAGCTGTGGCCAAGCATGTGTTTTCTTTGGAGAACAGACCAGACACTCAGACCCTGGTTGCCTTACCTATTTTTGAAAGCCAGATTTAAGTCAACCAAACAGATAACAACCAAGCTGAAACACCAACCCTCACCACAAACCCCCCTGGTTCTTCAAGCTCTTGGTTGCTATTGAAAGGGGGAGAAATACCCTCAGGGTACTGCAGTCATCTCTACCTGCCATGCCTGGGAGAAGGCATGCCTGCTGGGTCAGGTACGTGGGGCAGGTAGCTACCTGCCAGCGTGCCTCACAAGTTATCAGCTAAATCAGGTTAGAGGAGCCATGCTCCATGACCATTCAGCAGGAACAGGCTAGATGACCCCTCTATCTCCTTTCCCATCCCTACAGCTCAGGCTGTAAATTCTTCAGGGGCAGCTGTGAGCAGGAGGTCCTACTGGAGCACCACTGGTCACTGCGCTAGCTGGCACCTCCACAGGGAGCCACAGCAGCAGTTCCAACAATTCCAGGGTAAAGATGCTGTGAAAAAAACATGTGAAAAATGTTAATGGGTTGTACTGGTATGCAGACTGCACCTACAAAACTGCTTAACTGGATATAGGTAGAGGAATGGAGGCTAAAGTGGAGTGATTTGTCTTAGGGACATTTATCTTAGGTGTAGGGTACCCAATGTGCCACCAGTGTGAGTCACATAATTGTAGGGGAGCTTTGGGGTGTGGGGAGTTGCAAGGCCACCTGAACCAAGATGACCATAGCAGCGATACAGTCATACAAGGTTGAGATTGCCTAAGTAACAGGAACACCTGATTTGGATATAGATGTAGCAAGGTTGAAACCAATGAGCAAAAAGTAGTAAGGGGCTGTTATTTGGGAGTCTTGGCAGAGAAAGGGAGGGACAGGGGCAATGAAGAGGTGGGTCTAGAAATAGAGGGGGAAAATGGAGAATAAGGTGTAATATAAAGAACAAAGGAGGGTAAATCTTCCTGTAGTAGGAGCAGGGGCACCTAGGAACAGCCATGACCCCAATACGCAAACTCAACCCCCCCCCAGGATGCTGGGGAACCCTCCTAGACAACCTGGTGGACTCTCTACCCAGTCTGCATCCAGAAGACTCGCCATGGGAGGGCAAAGCGGGACAAATTCACACCCTAACACAAAGTGGCATGGGAGGGAAGGGTGACAGATTTGCAATTCAGCAGTACTGCTATTTGTCAGATATAGCAGCAATAATTACCAGCTTTCGAGTTATAAGTGTGCAAAATGCTCTAACTGAATTACTATCAGTGGCATTTATTAGTGAATCAATGAAATAGTCAGTAACTCAACTAGTTTCTCAGTAGAATATTGCTTCATAATAAACATCACAGTCTCTCAGATCAGCTGCATCCCCAGCCTGCACCCCGCAGGGGCTGGATCAGACCAGGGGCTCAGCCAGGATCTCCCAGCCTGGACGTCTGGGTTAGCTGCTGTCTAGGTACATTGGTTCAGCAAAAGCACTTGGTTAAGCCTGCGTGAGCAGATGCAATCTGGGCTGCTTGTGTTACACGTTTGTACAATGCCTGACAAAGGCTGTGACCCACCACTGAAAATCATGCACGCCACCACCACGGTGTGAACACACCATTGGCCACACTTTTAATAGCTTCTAATAATAAACCAGGATAAAGAGCTTAGAAGTTTGAAGTGCCTGCATAAAGCACACCTGTAATTAAAGGGACACTCCTCAACCACACCACATCAGCAAGACCAGAGAGCTGGCCATGCAGGGCTGGGGACAGGGCCCACCTCAAGTCCTCCCACTCTTCCATCAGAACTGACCTAAATCATCCCTCTTTCAGACATCGGTGGCAGCAGGAAAATGAGCAGGTCTCATTAATTTCACCTCCCGCTGCCTGGTGAACTTCTCCATGGCAAAAAAAATTATTCAAAGCTATGCTGGCAACTCGAATCTTCTCTGGAGCAGGAGGCAGCAAATGACCTGCTGCAGCATCCCTCACCTAACAGCCAAGCTCCACTCTTGCTCCCCAGAGCTCCTCAAGTTATTCAGCTGGGGACTTCAAAATCCAGCTAAGACACCTAGCAAGGCAACAGCTTCTCTGCAGGGCAGTTTACGCAACAGAGGGGCACATAGGTCCGTTGTCAGCTGGTGGCTCAGCAAAGCCTCCTGTGAGATGCAGAAGACCAAGAGCAGCACACTGCACAACACAGGCAATGCCACCAACTCCTCCCTGCTGCTTCCTCAGAGCCTCACTGGAGCCAAGTACACCGGGGCACCCTATTTTCCTGTGATTTCCAGAATTCAAGTTTATTTTTTAATCTGACAGTAATAGTAGAAGACTATTAAAAAACCCTACACTGGCCTGAGCGACTCCAGAGTCTAAAATAAACATGCCAAGCCCTATTTGTGATGGAGTAAAAATAGCTTGTTTCTCATACCTTCCCAGGACCTCTGCTTCGTACACAAAAGCTTCACAGGTTAACTATAAAAATACCAGACATACAAGGAACATCTTGAATTGAGCTTTGCACTGTTTGGAGTTCAGAAAGCCACCTCAGCCCTCACAGCGAAGGGACACACCCTCAAAGCTCATCTCCCACCCAGGGCTAAAGGCCAGGCACTGGCAATTCCCTTTAATAGAAACTACCATCCTTCAGTGGGGGGGGGAACAACCTTCACTGGAATTACATCTTGTGCTCCTTCTTGGCTGGATACTTTTTAAATGACACTTATTCCAAAAAACATTAACTGTAAAATCTAGTGCAAAGCTGTGCTGCAGCTGGGATGGGCTCCCCGGGAAGCAGAGCGAGCACAATCAGTGTCTGCATCAAAAGGAAAAGAGAGACTGCGGCCGGTCTTGCTCACTGTACGAAACATCACTTCATAGCAAGTCCTGCTAAATTAACTTTTTTCCACGGCCTAAATGTATCTCACCTGGCACCTGCAATGCTCAGGCCTGAAGAGAACAGAAAAACAAGACCTAGGAGAGCAGCACCACAGGAAGGCCATCACAACACTGAGTTTGATCATTACATAATTTCTAATGACAGATTAGCCAGACCCACAACCGAGCACCAACCTATTTATGACTCGGGCTTTAAAAAGGACCAGAGGAGAATCTGCAACCCATCTGAAACCTGCTGGTATTTATACATGCACTAAAAGGCACCCCAGGCAAAGCGCCAGGCATACATGTCCCCAGCCCCATGGGTAAAGCTCGCAGGAGCCACCGGCCCGAGAAGCCTTCCCAGAAATGGCCAGCAGCTGGTCCAGGAGGGACGGGAAGGTCCCCATCTGCCAGCACATCTCCCTACAAGGCAGTCCTGACAGCAGCACATGCAGCCGTCCATCTGCCGTGCTCTCCCACCTCGCCGCAGCCGAGAGCACACACCAGGCTTTAACCCACCCCAAACAACACGTGGCAGGCACTGGTTTTGCGGCAGCCCCAGGGAACACTTCTGGCCAGCATACCCTCCTACAAACACCACGCTCCAGCACCAGCTCTGCTTTCGCCATTACAATTCCTCTCCAGAAATCTGGGCTCGAATTGACATGGCATAAATTAAGCAGCGATTTGGGGCTTTGGGCAGGATGCAGCGACATCTCAGAAGAGCTCTTAGCACAGCCACACTCATTTTAAGTGACACAGACAAGAAAAACAAATTTGCTTGGTAAATACACATTTAGTTTAGCTGGTCATATTGCAAAGCTCAACATTTGTATTTTAGATTTTGTTCTTAAAGATTCATGGCCAGCATTTAGCGAGATCTGTTACATGGGTCCCTAAAGCTTCCCCTACTTGATTGAAGCAAATCTTGAGCTGAAGGCTTCAAGAGATGGGAAAGCCATAGTCTCCCCCCAGCCATTTCTTCCAATTATTAAGCACCTTAGCAAGTAAGCAAGAAAAAAGTTCACCTTTTTCCAGGTTTTAATTTGTTTGGCTTTCTCCTCCTCTCGTTATACATAGACTGTCATCATTTATGGTCAAAACCGTTTCAGAGAACAAGCAGAGCGATCTGGCACTTTCCAGCTCTCTTGTCACACCTGCCTACACACCATCATTGAAGAGTCACCTCACCAGATGCTTCAAGGTAAAAAAATCACAGCTTGTCTTATTTACATTAATATTTTGTGTTAGCTGTTACATAAATACTGGTGCTCTTAAAGGAGGCTTCTCTCACCTCTCACCTGCTCCCCTCACCTGCCATCACTTCCCATTCTTTTAGCTTATTCTGAAAGGGCAGGACTCCTGGAAATAAATTTTCTTATTACCTGGTAGGCACAGGTATAAGAGTCCACCCACTAAACAAGTGCCAAAAAACTGTGATGCGCCAATAATCTCATGCCGTATGTGCAACCCAGGATTTCAGCTCACAGTTCCACCCTGCAATGCATGCATTACAGCAATATTCCCATCCCTGATGCAAGGCAGTGCAGTGCATCATTTTTCCCTCCTACTCCAGTGTACTTTCCCTCCTATTCAATGGCCCACAAAGGTCTCAAGAGATCACACAACACAGGACCCATGAGCAGCACACATTCTCCCGTGGTAGCAAAGACTTGGAAACTCAAAATTTTGTAGAGAAAGGAATGGGTGAACCTCCTCCCCGACTCATCCTCGCAGAGCAGATGTGCCCTGGCCTGCTTGAAGGCCCACAGCAGCATGACAGCCAGCTTCATGGTCATTTTAAGCTGATGTTACTTCCAGAGGAAGCATTTCCATGCACTGCCCCCATCCTACTCCTCTCTTCCCTTTGTGCTGGTACAAGTGTTACAGCCACACAAAGAAGTGGACGGGAAAACCAACACATTAAAGAAACCAAGAGACAAACAAGAGGCCAGTTTCCATCTGGCTCAGCTTCCTGGCTGGATGTGGGGTCTGCAAGACCCCTTCTCTTTTCCCTTGCACCAGCACAAGTGAAAGGCAGGACCTCTTCTGCCAGCAGCACCAGCTCAAACCAACTCGGAAGCTGAGCATGCCAAGTTAGGACCATGTAAAAAAACTGTGCTGTGCAAGAGCACTGCACAAAGTCACCAAGGAAAACCCAAACAATTCCAAAAGATAAAGGGAAAAAAATTAAACTGGTTTCAGCTGGACATGTCCCATTCATTTTCCACTACTGTCCTAACCAGCATCTAAGCAGCACATACTGACAGCAAGGGCCACCTCCCACAGCCAGCTGCATCCTGGTAGCATCCAACACAATTCCCTTACAGCAGAAGTTTCCGACAATCTATTCCACATTAATAGTCTGCTTGAGCACTTCTGGGCAAACTGCAGCAAGCAGGCGAGTGACCTGATGCAGGTTTCTTTTCAGCTACTAAGCCACTTTAAAAGGCATCTAAAAATATATTAAATGCTTTTCTCATGTGACTTTTCTATGCAAGGGACTGCTCTAAAGTCTGCCAACAGCAAATGGAACAAGATGCTGCAGCAAGACCTCTTTCCTGCATGAACAGCCTCCGCATTGTCAACTTGTTTGAGTCCAGCCTAAGACAAAAACCTGGAGCAATATGCAGTCCACTCAGCAGCATCAGCTACTGATGTAGCACCAGTTTCCCCAAAGGGCTGCGCTTCCGTTCAGGATCACCACCCAGATGGGGAGCAGCAATGTTTTGCCTTGGTTTTGCTCCAGAAGGATCTTTAACCAGTTACACCCGGGACAGTTCAAATGTCTACTCCCCCCAACCAAGCCTAAAGAAGAAAAACAACTTCCCAGCTCTGCTAACACAGGTCATTCCTCTCCATTGAGGAGAGGCAAGGTAAATAGGACAACTGTTTGCCTTTAGAAGTGCTTTGCAAGTCAACTCAGCTGGCTGCTATCACAAAGCCCAAGCAGGAGGACATTGGCCACTTCAATTCCTCCAGCTGATCTTCAGGCACACCTCCTTAGAATAGATTTACATCACCAAGCTTCCCACCAAGACTCTTCCTCCACTCCCAGTGGGGAGCATACAGCTTTTCTGCTCTGTTGAGATGTGGACCCATGTGCTTACAAGCTTCCATACATTCCTGGGTCTGCTTTGAACTGGAGCAGACACTGACACACTAGGAAGTGAAATGTGTCTGCTCCTGATCAGTTCAGGCTGCACAGTTGAGCCATCTGCTTCTACTTATACTGAGGGTGGCTCTTCCTCACTGCAAACCAGACACCTAGCTGCGTGCCCAGGCAGCTCCTAGCTTCAGCTGACCTTTTCCAGTTGGCACAGCCCAAGACTGCTGGTCCTAAACAGCGCTTAGAGTCAGCTGCACAGAATTCACTAAGAATCATCATCTTAAGTCACTGCTTAAAGAATCCTGCCGCTAAACACTTGCATAGGGAGACAGCTTAGCCAGCCTGAATTCCCATATATGACCAGAAAATAAGACTTCAGCATGTGAAGCACTCTTCCCTGGGCTCTCAGCTGGAGTGACCAAGCCACACACTATACCAGTCCAAAAGACAATCACAACAAAGAACTCTGCACCCAGCCTTGCTCTCTGATCTCCCTCATGCTGGTGGTGGACTGCTTTTCCAGGAGGATCTGAGCTGACCAGCCCATCACAACACAGGTGTGTGCAGCCAAGGCACCAGGCACAGAACTTCCCCTATTTGCAGGATCTTGATTTCCTCGTAACTTCAGGAAAAAAATCAAACCCTAATTCTCACCGCCTCCTCTGTTCTCTGCTTTTCTTTATGGAGCAGGGGACTAGCTGCCTCAAACGATCTCCTGAAGCATCATATCAAGGCAGTGGTTTTCAACCAGCATGTGAACAGACTATAAGAAATCCATAAAAGGTGCGAAAAGGTTTACCTGAAGTCAGCAGGATTAAGTTCGCTATACAAAGTTATGCACCTCCAGGGGAAGCTTCAAGAGCCTGCAATTCAGGGAAGAGAAAAGGGCTGGAGGCTGCTGAGCTGGGTCACGCCAGAGCAAAGCGCATAGCACCAGGATGCAGTGCAGAGGTCTGCAGGAAACAGCTTCTTCCTGTGACGGCAGGACAGTACCACGACCCCTGTCCCCTGGGACACCTACGGGGCCAGGCATGGCTGACTGCCAGACCAGGCTGAGCTCACAGAGCCACATCCAGTTTGCAGACCAAAAGTCACCGAGACACCTGCGAGCGACGCACAGCCTTACCTGTTCCAGCAGCTGCTGGCTCCAACCCACCACAGCCACTGCTGGGGCAGGGGGAAAGCAGGAGGCAGAAGCAAGGAGCAGTTGCACCACTTCCACTTGACCCAATGACTAGGACCTTTCAGAAGCACGTCAGGCTTTGGTGTAGCAGCACAGAACCAGTGTGGCAGGAAGAGGAGGGTCAGGATTCCCGTTTCCAGGAAAAAGGGGCATGCAGTACACTATGGTACCAGGGCTGGGACACTGGTTTGAGGGGGTGGGTGGTGAGTGAACCACATCACAGGTCTGGAGTACTGCTTCTAGACTCCAGGAGCTCATCCATCTCTGATCAAGGCTTTTAAGCAAACCTTCTCACGCCTAAACTAGCCATGGTAATCACAGCGTACTTCTCTCTGCCATGTTCAGCAGACAGAATCACATACAACTTTTATCCTGGCTTATCACCATTACCACACAAGGGAACATCGCTGCCTTCTCAATGCTTTAAGTCCACAACACACGATTTTACCTCTTTGCCAGTAGCAAATCAAGTCCTTTTTCACATTAGCTTTGATTACAAAGTTTTCATGAGACTAAAGCCCTATTCTTATACTTTTCTTACAAACAGTTTACTACCAAGGGTTCGTGGGGTTTTGCGTGCAGTACCGTTACAACATGTTGCTTTAGCTTCCTCTGTACATTTCTGAAGGAGATTTGTATTTATTCTCAGCAATTGTATTCTTAGAAGACCAAACTTCTTACCTCCCTAAAGGCTGACCCCTGATATTCAAACAAATTTTTATTCTAAGATGTGATAAAGTGTTTCCTGAAAGAGCAACCAGCACAAGGGTGCTGTCATACAGACAAACATAAAGCACCAGCTTCACAAACACCGCTGGAAGCACAAAATTCCCCACACGCAGAGGACACGAAGATTCACATTTTGGCCAAACAGCTCACTCTGGGGGAACTGAATCGATACCATGCAAAACACATACAGCACCATAGCACAGGCCCTTATGTTAGATTACATGAGATCCAAATCACTTCTATATTACTGCCACCAGCAAAAACATTAGTGCCTGGCCTGAGAAACACCTGATCTGACCTGGACACTAATTAAAATAAGGTTTACTGCCCTATTCCTCATGCTTTACTCTGCACAGGATGGACAGATCTGCATTGTGACCACATTCCAGAACTTGTAGGACCACTTAGGCACTCCACAGAACAGCTACTCTGTGCACAAACACCACATGGCAGAAGCTTTAAATGAACTAAATGTAAGAACTAATGAAATCAATGATACAAGTTGTTTGCACCCATTAAGTTCAGTTGTTGCCAGTGCTACTGAAATTACACTTTCCAACAGATCTTAAAGCATGTGCTACTGTACAGTGTGCAGAAGAAAAGATGCTGAGGATTTTTGGGAGCAAATAGGGAAGGGGGTTTTGACTTTTAGGAAGAATACTGGCGGAAGATTCTCCCTTTGAACCAGCACAGTCCCACCCTTGTCTCCAGCCAGTCTTTACTCTGCATCTGTAGAGGTAGAAGTCTAATTCTAAAGAGACACGGCTACACTGATTCAGTGTATCACAGCTACACTGATTCAGTGTATCTTCCCCATAGGATCCTCCAAAGTTTAATTCAGAGAAGGTTTTAGAATAACCACCTTTTATTCTCTAATGCAGGCCCCAGGCACTATCATAAAAATTCCACTAGAAATATCTCCTCTGGGGTGGAAAAACACCATGCACGGCCTGTTGCGCAGGTATCAGCTCCTACAGCACAGAGAGCTCACACTCCACAGATGTCAAGACTTAACTAGGAAGTCTAAGGGACATGAACAGGGAATCACTGCAGCCCCAAATATTCCTATTATTGCAATCCCAATGTCAAAATCATCATGCCAGGTTTTCCACTGGCAAACTCTGTATTTGTAGATGACTGCAGACCATTCTATTGGAAGAACCCCTTACTTTGGGAAAAGCAAAGTACTTGCCCTCAGATAAAGCAGATCTAGAGTGAAGGGCTTTTCCTTAGAGGAAAAAAGAGAGCCCCAAGGCATTCAGTATCAGCACACACTTGTACCTTTTTCTGCCTCCTGCCTCAGAATGCCTCTCGCTACCCACCTGGAAGCCCACACCTGCATAGGGCCTTCCTCTAGGAATCCCAAGAGCCACAACACAAAGATAACAAAAGATCTCACCTTAAATTTCTACATGTTATTTCAGCAATATTTAGAGAAGGCCTGATGAAACTTTTCCTTGATGTAGAGGAAACTCTCAGCTAGAGACCAGTATTGAAGAGCTGTTTTAGAGAATAAGTTTACAGGAGAGGCACAGAAGCTATACTGGAAAAATTCAGCAACTATTTCCATTCTGATTAAAGCAGTTATCTTAACAGCATCCTGGACTGCTGAATAACCAAGCACTAGAGACAGGAATTGTTTATTAATCAACCAGTTTTGGTCCCTCTGCCCTGTAATCAAAAAGTCACAAAGAAGCGACACACACAAGGAAATCCTTTCGGGCCCTCATGGGAGCTCTGGAAAGAGATGCATTTCCCAAAGAGCCTGGAAGAATCCATTTGGGGACTGACCTTGCACAAGAAAGAGGCAAGAAGCATATGTGACAAGAAGCAGGCAGTGCCACCCGAGCAAGGGACAAACAGCATAGACAGCCCCGACCCTGCAATATGAAGTTGTGACAGCGGCACCAGGCTTTCACGTCACCTGTTGTAATTCAACACTCTAGTAGAAAACTTCTGGTTCAAACAATCGCCCAGCCTCTTCTTACTCAAGCTCATCCAAAAATCAATCCCTAGCCCTGGGGACTGATAGAAAACGATCAGTACCTGCTACTGGAAACTCATCAAAATTACTGAATGCTAATCCCCACCCTTAAGGAACACACTTCACAGAAGATTAAGCTTTCCGAAGTCTAAATGTACAATCTAGTTCAAAAAAAGAAAAGACCCAGTGTGAATTCATTGCCTATATGCATTCAGCCCTTGTGTGACCTGTAACTATGCTAGAGTAAACTGAAACCTCTCCTGTAATCACTTTTTCAGCCCCTGAGGAAGAAGGGGAGGAATGCCGCTCATCAAGTCCTTACCAAGGAGTATTTGCAACATCAAGTATTGCAGGAAGAGGCTTCTAAGCCAATTTGTTGGAAAGCTCCAAGGAGCCAGGATCCAAAATATTTCTGAAGCAGCTCATGTAACCCTCTATGAATTGAGCCCTTCTCAGGAAGCACAGTAGAAAAATACACACCATAGCCTTATTCGGGGTTGCAATGACGGTGAATGCCATAGCTGAGCACTGCAGTAAGACCACAACACAAGAGAAGGGGAAGAAAGGAGAACTCATCAGTGGAAACCTTCATTCAGGTGTATCTTGACAGGTTAGATGAGGTTAGGAGCCAGTTTGCCTAAAGAAAAACCCAAAACAAAGCTGAACACTGTTCACCTGCAGGGCTGGGACAAGTTCTACTGCCATTTCCAAGTCCCACCCTCTGCATATGAAGGTCTGCCAGAGATAATGTACTTTGAATCCCACCAAGAATTACTCTTCAGGCCTAGAGGATAACTGCAGGACAGTGAAACTAGGGGGACAGCTCAACCCTGATGAAGAAAATATCTGTTACAGCTAAAAGCACTATCCCAAGTGAGAGCTCTGCTGATACAACAGCTCCCTGCCTCCGAGGATGGTCCAACTCCCCTCCTGACCACTTTGCTAAGCCACTGGAGAAAGGGTTGAGCTGAAAAAAGAACAATTTTATGCCAAGTTAGCAGGATCAGTTCATCAGTGCATCAGCTCAGCACCACAGCTGGCACATGGGAGGACAAGAGGGCACAGCTGAAAGCAGGGAAAGAGAAGGGCCCTTTTAAGAGCATCAAGCCATCCTCATCCTGAGCATAGGGACCATGCCTACCACTCCCTCCTCCTCCATGCTCAGCTTCAATTCCTCTGCACCTGTACTACCAGGGTGATGACAAACTCCTGGCTGGGGCATTTACAAGCTCCTTCCATGGACAATTCAGGTTACCAATTTGCAGAAAGTTAACCCTAGAAAAAAAGATCAGCTCAGCAAGACAACTGCAAACACCACAGTCACATGCCTGGAGATTGGACCTCTCCTCTCCAAAAGCAGCAAGCCTTCCACCAGCTCAGCCATCCCACACAACCCCACCCTCTGCCACTTGCTGCATCTCACCCTGGACAACCGTGGCGGCATTGGGACTGACGTGGCCCAGCAGCAACACAGCTCAGGGGGCCACCCAGCAGAATGTCTGGGGGACTGTTGCGATCTCTCCACAGTTAGACAAACGACAGGGCCACTGTAAGGAGCCATGGGAGCACGTGGTAGCCCGGCAGCCCCCTCCGGCTCTTGGAGGGGCACAGCACACACAGCATAGTTACAGCACACTGCCCAGGGACAGGACCCTGGACACAGAAGACCCGCAAGGCTGCGCCGCTGCCATCAGCAGAGATTTTTCCTAGCATGCATCACGCCTGGCTCGCAGAAACCAGCACTGCCAGGCTGAGGTGACCTTGAGCAGAACATGGCATTTGGGAAACAAGGTGCATTCCTAGAGTGCCTTACGTCACTTGCACCCCCGCTAATAACTCGGGCAGAAGCTACCCATCAGGCAAGAAGATCCAGCTTTAATTCAGGCTGTGGTTTCAAGACACATCTGCCCATCTGAGCAGGTCACTGCCAACAGAAGAGGGAGGCCCCCATTACCTCCCCACGCTCTGAACAAAGCCATGCCACTCACCTTGCCCTGTCTCTCCTCATCAGACACCCAGCGCAGCTCACAAACCACACACAAGAGCCAGGGAGCTTTCTGCTGGTCCCCAGGCAACCAGCTCACAGGCCCAGCAGGCAGCTGTGAGAGGAAGGGAGCAGACCTGCCTGGCCAGGGGACTTGGACCATTTCCTGTGGACAGTGTTGCACCGGCAGGTCATCCTGGATGCTCATGAAAAATGCAAAGACAAAGAAGGTGGTAACATCAAATATATACAACCATCTTTCCCACTGGCAAGCTAAAATTTTATCCCAGAAAAGTTGAACCAGTTCAAGACAGTTTAAGCCAATGGATAAGTGCAGGGAGATGCACAGATAGACAAAAAGCGCTAGACTAGGAAGTGCACCTACCTAAGCATATTCACACAGGTTAATATATTAACTTTCTGTCTAGCAGCACCTTGGTAGTCTGCTCAAACTTATTCAATCTCACAGAACAAGCCCTAAAAGCACAGGTTCTTTGGATTGATCTTTTATTTTTCACAGCTTAAATATGGTCACAGTCCTCTACAAATCGGGTTTAAGGTACAGAGCTCTCCAGACTGCACAAACATCCTGAGAACAAACATTTTCAGCATACCAAGAGCTCAGATACACTAGGGCAATCCAACTGTGTTTATTTGTGTTTCGCCCAAATCACTGCTGAAGTACTCGGAGCTCAAGGAGTGACAGCCTCCCACTGATTCAGCAAGAGACCAGAAGTAATTGGTAGACAGTCTACAAGCACCACAAAGAATGCCAGAGACATTTATTTACATGACCCCTGTTTGCCCAAGGAGAATTCAGAGTTTGCATTTTCCTCTTCAAATTAATCATTACTAGAATTAAATCCTCCATGCTATTCCTCAGCTAACAGGAGGAAAGGCATAAGCCATCCAAAATCATCCCCGCAACAAAAATTTTAAGATAGCTGTCATTACTAAAACGAGACAGACGGTTTTACTGCTATCAGCTGGAGTTCCTCCCCAGGCTGGCACAGCACCCTGGTATCTCTCCAGGACAATCTCTTTCATTATCTCTCCAAGGGACATGGAATAAGCAAGGAGACACCATTCCTGCTGTTGAGCAACACCACTCCTGCCAGGGCAGAACCATCAGACCTTCTCTGCTAGGCTGACAACGCGTTGCATCTCACACCTGTGCTGCAGACACTAAAGCATGAAAATTTCCACAGGACCCGGCTGCTGCAACTGCACAGTCCTCTGCTCCATCAGACCATAGTGGAACCACTGGTCTGAAGTGCAAAGCATCGCTCAGGCTTGTCAGCTGGTGCACTCGCACATGCCAGAACACAGCAGTACTCTCTCTGACGTTACCCACTTGCTGCCGGTGTACAGCTCTACCAGCACGAGACACACGAGAATTCCTCCAAACCAGCCGTCCGAGGAAGATAAGTTACGGTCAGAGCTTTGAGCCAATTCTAACCACGCGCTTTACTGTTGAAGCCAGCAAGAGGTCCCACTCTACCTGTCACGCGTCCTCCTTCGTTCCTATACCAGCCGAGCCCAGCACACCAGGCAGTGAGAGACGAGAGGAGAAAGAAGTGGATAAGCAGCGCTCAAGCTAACAATGAGTACCAGCCATTTCCAAAAGCAGAGAAGTGCTCGGGGTTAACAAATCCCATAAAAAACTTACTGGTACACAGCGAGGCACAGAACACCTTTACTGATATCAGTCCTACAGCTTTTGCCAATTCTCCAGGCCCAATATCAGCAATTAAGCAGAATTTACTACTCAGTTTACACAATGCTGAAAGAAATGGGTATTTCTAAGCTAGCATGTGCTGTCAACAACATCTTCTAGTTATTCAAGAATTCATGCCAGCTCCCAAAGAAGTGAGGGCAAACTCCTGCAGCAAGAAGACGGCACGACCTGGAATCTAGTCAGGCTTTGCTGATTACTCCTCTGAGTAAACAGTGGTGTTCCCAGCACTTCAGCTTGCTCTCAAGCTTCTCCCGTTGGCATACTACCCTATATTTAGGATACAAGAGCGCAATGACAAGCATTGGGAAGAATGAATAAGTAGTTTAGGATGCTCGGAATAGCGGCAGAGACTGTGTGAAGAAACCTATGCTGAATTAGAAACTCTTAAAGCGAGGAAAGGAATCTGTAAAGTTAAAGATGGGAAGAGACAGCATTCCATAGATACAAGTTAAATAATGAATTTTGTTAAGGAGAGTATTCCCGAGGCAAGAGACACTAGGCAGGCCATACTGTAACAGCAGTGGAAAGAAGCCTGCGCCTGCAGGGGCTGAGAGAAGATAGGTGAACGCTTGGTCTTATACGAAAAAGAGGCTTTTAGTCTCATTTTGGACAGGGGTGCAATATCAGTGCCATTTTCCCAAGCCTATGAGCCCAAAGTTCCAGGACCAAGGGAGACACACCACCTCAGGGAGTGACTGTCAACGGTGCTGTGCAGCTCCCATGACCCCTGCCCACACCTTCCCACCCGCAAGCAGCAGAGACCAGGTGAGGCTCCAAGAGCACACACGGCAAGTTTGCAACCTGCAAACCTGTGGCAAAACTTGCTAAGTTCATACTCGTTGACTTGACAGGCACTAGAGACTCAGGCGAGCCACTCCGCGGTCTGTTGCTTCTGAGGAGCCAAGGAAGCCACAAGGAATATTTTGCGTTTATGCCTTTTTGTGCAGCAGAACTGTTTATTGCATTTAGTCACCCGCACCACTGACTAAAGATAAAAGTTTGACCGTGGGTCCCTTACACCCGGAACAGCCTCTGCTATTCGTCACGCTCGCAGCGCCGAGACCCAAGGTCAACCCTTGGAGCCCACGGAGCCTCCCGAGCCCCCCTCGAGGTCGGCCTGGCCCGAAGCGGGGCCGAGAGCCCAGGGGCCGCCCCGACGCCCCTGCCTGGGACTGCGAGGGCAGCGCACCCCGGCAAACGCCGAACTCCGCCGGATACCTGGAAACCCCCCTGCGCCCCCCCGGAGCCAAGCCGGTCCGGTGAGCGGGGAGAGCCGCCGGGTTGGCGCACACCCGCCTGGGCCGAGCTCGGGAAGCCCGCACGGGCTCCAGCACGCACCGCCACGAACCACGGCGCGTCCCGGGACCGGCCGCCGCCACCTCCAGCACCTGGGCCGCTCCCACCGCCCCCGCC
>VZTL01074114.1:28084-42830 GCA_013400535.1 Scopus umbretta | reverse complement strand
TGGCCCCGGCCCCGCGGGCAAATATTTGCTTGGGGCCGGCCCCGAGCTCCAGCAGCCCGGGGACGCGGGGCCGCCGCCATGCAGCCCGCGCTGGGGGTCCTGCTCGCCCTGGCCGCGGCCCTCGGCTCAGGTAGGGCCCCGGCCTGGGCCACCGTGGGGCTGCCGTGGGGCTGGAGGGCGTGGGGCACCGCGGGGCCCAGACAGGCCTAGGGGCCAGGCCAGGAGCCTGCCGGCCACTGCCCTGTCCCGCGGCAGAGGCGGGTAGCAGGGACTGGGGGGCTGCAGCAGGTGCCGAGCGCCCTGTAGGGCCAGGACACCCTGCTGCATGGGACATGGATCCCGGGCTGCGTGGCAAAAGGATCCCATAGGACAGACATCCCCCGCTCCGTGGGGCAGTACCCCCTGCTCCGTGGGGCAGGGATCCCATGCTCCGTGGGGCCCAGGTGTCTGTGCTGTGCCCCCATGGCACACTGAGCTCCTGCTGCACTCCCTAGGCCACCGCTCGCCCCTCAATGACTTCCAGCGCCTGCGAGCCACCGAGCTGCTGGCAGTGCCCACAGACCCACCACCGCCGCTTCCAGAGCGGGGCTCCGCAGAGCAGTGTGCCCACCGCTGTGCCACCAGCCTGGCTTGCCGGTGAGCGGGACGTGGCAGCGCCATGGGGCGGGTGGGAGTGCAGGGGGCCATGACACCAGAGTCACTCTGTGTGCTTGGACGCTGCATGCCCATGTGTGTGCCCCTGGGGTCCCACAGGCCCTGGCCTCGGAGGGTGCCATGCCAGTTTCGCTCTGTGCCTCCCAGGGCTTTCCACCACGACCGTCAGAGCCAGCTGTGCCAGCTGCTGCCCTGGACCCAGCACTCGCCTCGCATCCAGCTGCAGAAAAACATCCACTATGACCTGTACCAGAAGAAAGGTGGGCTGGTGCCATGGGTGGGCATGGGGACACCACAGACCAGGCACAGGCCACCCAGCACAGGGCTCCCCACTGCCCATGTGCCCCAGCTCAGCTCAGCCCTGCAGTTCTGACACGGTCCCTGGCTCTGCCCAGACTACCTGCGGGACTGCATTGTGGCTGACGGCACCAGCTACCGCGGCACACGGGCCATGACAGAGAAGGGTCTGCGCTGCCAGCACTGGCAAGCCACGACACCCCATGACCACAGGTGCCCCCATGTGCCCAGCTGCCCTACGGCACCCGCCGCTGGCCCTGGGCAGTGCAGGGCAATGGGGAACGGGCGGGGGACAGTGTGGGAGCAATGGGGACAGTACAGGGGCAATGGGGACAGTGCAGGGGCAATGGCACCAAACAGGGGTGGCGCAGCATTGTGGCTGTACCGGCCCCAGAGTGAGGGGCTCCCAGCAGCCCTCCTACCCACCATGCTGCCAGCAGGTTCCTGCCATCCCCCCGCAACGGGCTGGAGGGGAATTACTGCCGAAACCCTGACCGGGACAAGCGGGGCCCGTGGTGTTACACCATTGACCCCAACATCCGGCACCAGAGCTGCGGCATCAAAAAGTGCGAGGACGGTGAGTGCTGCAGCCTGGGGGTGCCCCATGCCATGTTGCCACCCCCCCCCACTGAGCTCCCTGGCTGTTGGCAGCTGTCTGCATGACCTGCAACGGGGAGGAGTACCGTGGTGCCGTGGACCACACCGAGTCGGGGACAGAGTGCCAGCGCTGGGACTTGCAGCACCCCCACAAGCACCCCTACCACCCTGACAAGTATCAGCCTCCAGTCCCAGGCAGTGCACGGCCGCTCCGGCCATGCCAGGTGCAGGGGCAGTGGTGCCATCCTCAACCGCTGCTCCCTGTCTCTGGCCCAGGTACCCTGACAAAGGGCTGGATGACAACTACTGCCGGAACCCTGACAGCTCTGAGCGGCCCTGGTGCTACACCACCGACCCCAAGCGGGAGCGCGAGTACTGCCGCATCCGCCTCTGCAGTAAGTCCCCGTTGATGTTACCACATGGCTGGAACCGGGGGTCCCAGGTGCCACCCTAACCCTGCTGCTCTGCCCCTCTCCATCCATGCAAGCAGAGAAACGCCCACGGCCCCTCAATGTCACCACTGGCTGCTTCAGGGGCAAGGGCGAAGGCTACCGGGGCCGAGTGAACCTCACCGTGTCGGGGATCCCCTGCCAGCGCTGGGATGCCCAGGCACCCCACCAGCACCACTTCACGCCCGAGAAGTACCCGTGCAAGTAAGGAGGTGGGGGAGGTGTGCCCAGGGAGGGCGGTGGTGGGCAACACCCATGGGTGCAGGCTGGGGGGGATCACCCACACGGCCCCTCCACCAGGGACCTGCAGGAGAACTACTGCCGCAACCCCGATGGCTCGGAGGCACCATGGTGCTTCACCGCCCGCCCCACTGTCCGCATCGCTTTCTGCTTCCACATCCGCCGCTGTCCCGACGAGCTGGGCACCCAAGGTGAGCCACCCCTGGGCACCCACCCCCGGGGTGCCTGCCAGGGGTGCCAGCCCTCCCTACCTGTCCCCAGAGTGCTACCACGGCCACGGCGAGCGCTACCACGGCCACATCAGCAAGACACGCAAGGGCATCACCTGCCAGCCATGGGCTGCCCAGGTCCCCCACGTGCCCCAGTGAGTGTGTGAGGGAGCGTGCTGAGGGGCAGACAGGGATGGGTATGGGGATCGGTTGGGAATAGAGATGGAGGAGATGGGGATGAGGATGGTGACAGCAATGGTGATGGTGACTTCCTCCTGGCAGGATTTCGCCTATCACCCACCCTGAGGCACACCTGGAGAAGAACTACTGCCGCAACCCTGATAACGACAGCCATGGCCCTTGGTGCTACACCATGGACCCCCGCACCCCCTTTGACTACTGTGCTATCAAGCCCTGCTGTGAGCCCCTACCCACACCCCTGCAGAGCTAGGGAGGTCCCCAGCCACCCCCTGGAGTGGTTTTGGTCCCCGCAAGGTGACTGGTTCCACTTCAATGCCACCCTCTGCTTTCTCTCCGCAGCCGGCAGCACAGTGCCCTCCATCCTGGAGAACGCAGGTGGGGGCCCACGGACGCTAGGTGGGTGCCGTGGGGCGGGTGCCAGCAGCATGGACCCAGCTGACACCCCCCTTTGCCCACAGATGTGGCGGCGTTCGAGCAGTGCGGTCGGCGGGATGAGAGGCTGCAGCGGAAAGGGCGCATTGTTGGTGGCCAGCCCGGCAACTCGCCCTGGACCGTCAGCATCCGCAACCGGTGAGTGGGCACCCCTCCTGCACTGCTGCGCAGCCATTTTCCCACCTGGGAGCTCACCCACCTGTCTCCACAGGGCCGGTGTGCACTTCTGTGGGGGATCCCTAGTGAAGGAGCAGTGGGTGATCAGCACACGCCAGTGCTTCTCCTCCTGGTAAGGCCAGGGCTGGGGCGCGGAGTGCTGGGAGCTGCCTGCACCCTCATGTCCCTGTCCTGCAGTGATGCCGACCTAGTGGGCTACGAGGTGCAGCTGGGGACACTTTTCAAGGACCCTGGCCCTGGGGACCCCGACCGGCAGACCATCCCCATCACGCGGATTGTCTGTGGTCCCTCCGAGTCCCAGCTGGTGATGCTGAAGCTGGCAAGGTGAGCGGCTGTGCCCCGGCCCCCACCGTGCCCCACTGCTGTCCAGGTTGGCACCACATCCTGCCCCCCCTCTCGCCGCAGGCCGGCTGCTCTGAACAGGCGCGTGGCCCTGATCTGCCTGCCGCCGGAGCGCTACGTTGTGCCTGCAGGCACTGTCTGCGAGATCGCTGGCTGGGGGGAAACCAGAGGTACGCGCCGCGGGCAGCCCCTGTCAGGGCGTCCCCTGCGATGGCATCCCCTGTCCAACACATCCCCTGCCCATGCCATTCTCCTGCAATGGCATCCCCCTGTCCACAGCATCCCCATGTCCAGGGCATCCCGCTGCCTGCAACATCCCTGGGTCCCTGGCATCTCCCTGCTCACAGTATCCCCCTTCCATGGCATTTTCCAGCACATGACATGCCCCTGCCCATGACATCCTCCTGCCCTTCACATCCTCCTGCCCATGCCATCCCCCAGCAACAGCATTACCCTGCCCACAACATCCCCTGCCCATGATATCCGCTGTCCCCAGTACCCCCTGTGAGGGCACTCCCCATGCAAAGGCATCACCTTGCATGCTGTGTGCCCGCATCCACGGCATCCACCCACATATGGCACCCCCTGCCATGGCACCCCCCTGCCTGTGCTATTCCCCTGCCATGGCATCCCCCATCCGTGCATCCTTTGCCTGCTGCCCCACATGCTCGCTGCCCGCAGGCACGGCAGACGGCAGCGTGCTGAACGTGGCACGGCTGCCCGTGCTGGCCCATGGCGAGTGCAACACAGCACTGCGGGGGCGCCTGAAGGAGAGTGAGCTGTGCACCGCCCCGCTGCGTGCCAGTGTGGGGGCCTGTGAGGTGAGCCGGGTTGGGGACCACTGCCTCGGGGAGCCCGTGGGCGAGGAGGGCACTGTGGTGATGCCACTCTTTGGGTGCTGCAGGGAGATTATGGAGGGCCACTGGCCTGCCTCACTGCCGACTGCTGGGTGCTGGAGGGGGTGATCACCCCCTCCCGTGTCTGCGCCCGCACCGACCAGCCTGCCCTCTTCATCCGTGTCTCCCTCTATGTTGATTGGATCCACAAGGTGATGAAGATGGGCTGAGCCGGCTCAGCCCCAGCCTGGCACAGCTGCCAGCATGCAATAAAGGCCCAGCCTTGGCTGTGGGGGTGGGCATTGCACAGGGTCTCGCACATTTATTTAGTGCCAAACCCCAACCCATGTCCCATCCTGCCCCTGGCTACGTTCATTTTGTCCTCCTCTGGTCCTGGTGTGGTCCTCAGGGCCGGCAGTCACCCCAGGGCTGGCACAGCTGCAGGGGCACCGCAGGCACTAGCGGCTGTGTTGGCCCAGCCCGTCCTGCTCGGGGTGCCCCAGGTACCGGAGAAGCCAGCGGGCACAGTTCCTGAAGACGTCAGCCTCTGTCTCCACGCTGGTCAGCGCATGGCCACCCTCTGGATACCATAGCAGCCTGCAGGGCAGGACGAATGATGCTCAGCCAGCGCCCCAGGGCTCCCTCCCTTCTCCCACATCCCTGCACCCCACTCACCGCACTGGCACCCCCCTGGCCTGCAGCACCCGGTACAGCTCCAGTGCCTGTGTGGGGCTGACACGCCGGTCCCGGGCGCCCACACAGAGCAGCACTGGCGTCCGCACCTGCAGCACAGCCGGCGGTGGGCGTACGGCACCCTGTGACTGGCAACCCCCACCCATCCTGCCCCTGCCTTACCCGGGCCGCTTGGGCGATGGGTGAGCGCAGCAGCATGGTGGCCATGTCCTCAGCGCGGGGCACCCGCTCGAAGGAGTAGGGCAGCCCCAGGGAGGCGTAGCGCCTGTGGCACGGAGGTGGTCGTGGGTGGCATGGGGATGCGGCACAGCACAGCATGGGGTGGTGGGGTGGCACTCACCAGTCGGGGATGTCGGAGGTGCCCAGCAGTGCAGGCAGGTTGGAGACGGGGCTGCGCAGGGCGCAGGCTTGGTAGCGCTCGGGCTCACGGGCGAGGAGGTGGAGGGCAATGAAGGCTCCATGGGACCCAGCCAGCAGGGCCAGGCGGTGTGGGTCCAGGGGCTCACTGCGCAGTGCCTGTTCCACTGCCAGCTGCACCCGTGGGACACCCACCACCAGCACCCAGCCATCAGCACCCAAATATCAGCACCCAAACATCAGCACTGCCCCCCCCCCAGCAGCACCCTCTGGCAGCACCCCCTGACACCCCCAGCACCCCTCTCACCTGGGTGTCTGCCACGTCCTGCTCACCCACGTGGGAAAGCAGGGAGCTGATGCTGGCCTGGCCAAAGCCCAGGGAACCACGGTAGTTCACTAGGGAGATGGGGGCCATGGGTGCCTTGTCCCTGGCGGGGCACGGGGGCCACATGTCCCCGGGCTCCCCAGCACTCACCCAGGAGCACGGCAAAGCCCAGCTGGCACAGTGCAGCCATGCTCGGGCGCCAGCGGGCATCGAAGATGGCATGGGGGCCACCTGGGGCCAGCAGGGACGTCACCCAGGGTGCTACCAGTGGCACCGGAGCATCCCTGCTGTCCCCTCACTCACCATGGGGGCACACAACAAGGGGGTGCAGCACTGTGCCATCCGGTGGGCTCAGCAGCAGGGCCTCGAAGGCCTGGGTGCCTGTGCCAGGGAAGGGGACACACTTAGCACCTACCACCCTGGGCACCCAGCAACCTGCCCACCCCCCGCACCCAAGGGCCCCTGGCACCCAGGCAGCACCCAGGTGCGGCAGGGGCCCCCGGGCGCTCACCGTGCGCGGTGGAACTCTGCCCGCTGCACGGTGGCTGGACTGTCAGGGTCTTCCAGGTGACACCAGGCACTGTTGGGGTGTCCTCCACTGGCACCCAGTGGAGGGGCAGCTCCCGGCCCACTGGCGGCAGCACTGCCACCACCTGGGGATGGGCAGTGGGTGACACCAGGGCACTCCTGCCCCAGGGCAGCTGGCTGGGGTGTAATTGGCCCCAATGTGCCCATGGTCCCAGTGCTCCATGCTGCCATCCTGTGCTGTGCCACGCCACGCCATGCCACGCTGTACTGTGCCATCCTGTGCCATGTACAGATGCACTATGCTGTACCTGGTCATACTCCTCTGTGCCATGCCATGCTGTACCTGACCCTGGCATGCTGTGCCTGGCTGTGCCGTGCCATACTGCACTGTGCCTGGCCATGCCAAGCTCTGCTGTGCCTTGCCACGCTGTGCCGTGGAATGCCATGCTGGTCTGTGCTGTGCCTAGCTGTGTCATACCATGCCACACCACACTTTGCCACTTGTATTGGGTTTGTGTGGCAAGGTTTTGGTAGCGGGGGTGCCACAGGGCTGGCTTCTGTGAGAATCTGCTGGATGCTTCCCCTATGTCTGTCAGAGCCAATGCCAGCTGGCTGTAAAATGGACCCACCCACTGCCCAAGGCTGAGCCCATCAGCGATGGTGGCAGCGCTTCTGTGATAACATATTTGCGAAGGGGGAAAAAACCTGTGCAACTGCAGCTGGAGAGGAGTGAGAATACAGGAGAGAAACGACTCTGCAGACACCAAGGTTAGTGAAGAAGGAGGGGGAGGAGGTTCTCCAGGCACNTTCCCCAAGCTGAGTCTGTTTTGCCTGTGATGGTGAGTGATCTCTCCCTGTCCTTACCTCCACCCATGACCTTTTCGTTACATTTTCTCTCCCCTGTCCAGCTGAGGAGGGCAGAGACAGAGCGGCTTGGTGGGACCCTGGTGTCCAGCCAGGGTCAACCCACCACACCATGCCATGCTGCCCCATGCCATGCCATGCCATGCTATGCCTGGTTGCATATTGCCATGCCATATCATGCTGTGCCGCATGGTGCCAGGGCTCTGCTCACCAGGCTGGGAGGGCGGTGCGGGGCCGAGCAGGTGGCCACCAGCAGGTCCCACTGGAGGGTGAGCAGCTCCCAGCACCCTTCAGGCAATCCTGGGGACAGAGAGCATGCCGGCACTCATGGATGCTCGCTGGGGCACAGTGGGTGGCCTGGCACCACATACCTGCCGTCAGGTTGGTGACAGTGGCCGCCTCTGTGTCCACGAGCAGCAGGTCCTGTGAAGGGGCAGAGCACAGGCAGCTGCATCACCATGGGGCGTGGGGGCCATGTTCCTGTCCCCCTGCCCCCGTCCCCAGGGCTCACTGTGCGGCTCCGCTGCGGGGTGCCCAGCACGGCTCGACGGCTGTCGGCTGCCCAGCACTGCGGTGGCAGCGTCTCGGCGTAGAGCCCGGCAAAGGCTATGAGTGGGGCAGAGCGCTGGTGAGACAGGGCCATGGGCACCCAGCATGGGGGGGTCCTGGCTCCGTGGCAGCACCCAGCCCTGAATGCTGCACCACGCTCACCCTCTGTGGGCTCCTGCACCACGTCAAGCACCGTCACCGACTGCCTCGTCTGCCAGGTGAGCTGGGGAAAGTCAGTGGTCGGGGACAAGCCCCACAGAAACTGAGGCAGGGAGATGGAGGGACAATCCTGCCCCAACGTGCCCCAGGCATGGCGAGAGGCTGTGACATCCTGGGCCGGGTCCTGTGCCAGCAGCACAGGCTGGCACAGCCATGCCCGGTGCCCGAAGGGCCTGGCTCACCATGCGCAGGCGCAGGCACTGTCGGTGGGGCCCCCCCATGTCTCCCTCCAGGTAGAGCAGGCGCCGGCCGTCGGGACTCAGCCGAGGCGAGCAGGCGGCAACATGCTCGGCAGATAGCAGCTCTGCGGGCGGCAGGGGGTCAGTGCCCTGGGGACACCTGGGACCCAGGGCACCCAGTGTCCGCAGTGCTCACCACAGCGCCCACTGGCCAGGTCCAAGTGGAAAATTGCCGACCTGGGGAGGACGCATGGGTCAGGCTGGAGCCCTGTGGCCATGCTAAGCCCCTGCCACGCCAGCATGGGGTGGGCATCCTGGCACGGCACTGGGTGCCACAGGGGACCCACCTCCTGTTGGAGCATGAAGTCAGACCCAGGCGGAAGGGCTTGTGCCACCAGCCCACGAACACCACACCATGGTCATCTGGGGACCACAGGGCCTGTGCGACAGCCAGGCTCATGCCACAGCCCCAGGCTGGCCCTCAGAGCTCTCCCTGCACCCTGTCCTGACCTGGCCAGGGGAGACGTGCTCCGGGACACCCTCCAGCACCGAGATGCTGCTGCCCTCCAGGTCCAGGGTGCAGAGGACGGGCACACTGCGGGTGCTCAGCGCCTCCCCCCAGTCCTCGTGGTACATGAACTGCTCGTCCTGTGGCACAGCCCTGTCAGCCCCATGGCCGGCAGCCCCAGACACAGGGATCCATGCATGGCATGCTCATGGGTTGTATGGCACACTTATGGGGTGCACGGCATGCTCATAGGGCATGTGGTATGCTCACAAGGTGGACAGCATGCTCATGGGGCACACAGCACACTCATGGGATGTACAGCACACTCATGTGGCACATGGCACCCACCTCCTCATCTTCGTCCTCCTCCACTGGCCTGACTGCTCCTGGCACATCCCAGGGGCAGGGGGGCCGTGGTTTGGACCGGCTCTTCTCGGCCACGTAGAGCAGTCGAGTCTCTGAGTGGGACCAGGCCAGACAGGCAAAGGGACCTGGCACAGTAAGAGGGTGCCAAAGCCTAACCTGGCGCAGGCACAGCTGCACACCAGGCAGACACTGGGGCTGCCGTCTGTGCTGCCTTTGCCTGTGTTGCGGGCAGGGGGCATAGGTAAGGGACCCTACCCTCCTTGTAGACCTCCCCATGCTTCCCCAGCGCCGTGAGGTCCACACTGTGACTGCGTCCACTGCTGCCCCACACCTGGGGGGCTGGGGTCAGCACCAGCATACCACGGCCGCAGTGCCCACCGTGCTGCGCTGGCACTCCAGCCACCCTGGTGAGCCCCCAAGGCTGCTGTTACTTGGGCAGCTCATGATGTTACCTCCAGCAGCTCGTGGCCCTGCCGCGGGCAGCGGCTGAGCACTGCACGGTGCTGACCCGTGGGCGAGTCCTGGCTGAGGAGCCTGTGGGTGAGAGGGAGGGAGGCTGCGGTGGGGAGCAGGCTGCGGTCACTGGTCATGCCATGGCCACCAGCTGCATTGCCCCATCCTGCAGCCTGCCTCTGCCGTACTGGTTGTGGATCTCAGTGCTGAGTGCTGCCCGGCTGATGGCGAAGCCAACGCTGCCTGTACGCTGCAGGCTGTAGTGACAGCTGAAGTGCAGGAGCCGGCGACGGGGCAGGTCGGGGCGGCTGCACTCTGTGGGAGGGGGCCATCGGTGACCACCTGCACTGGACCCGCAGGCCAAGAGCACCGGGGAGGCTGAGCCCGCAACTCACCAGTGTAGAGCAGGAAGGTCTGTCCCCCCGTGGCAGTGCCAAGGGCAGCACGGGTGACAGCAGGGAACCGGCTCAGCTCCCGGTAGCAGACGGCAGGGCTGCCAGCTGCCTGGGTGGCGAGAGGCATGCTGGCAGGGGGCAAGCTCAGCCCTCTGCCCATACCCACCACCCCAAAATGGGACTGTGCCCACCCGCGCAGCCCCCCCGGCGTCCCCTACCCACCTCCATGCCCTGCTCTGTTCCTGAGGCCATGGGGCCTTGCTCCGCTGCGCTGGGCTGCCGGCGCCTGCTGCGAGTCAGCGAGGCAGGCTGCCAAGGTGTGCGCGAGCAGCCTGGCACGAGGGGCCTGGCTGGCGCCAGCTCTCTAGCTGCCCTGTGCTGCCCGCCGTGCCTGGGGCGGCTGGGCAGGGTTCACCCTCTGCTGTGGCACATCGTGTCCTCGGCAGTGCACATGCCGACCCGCATGGGAGAGGGGTCTGGCGATCATGAGACCCTGGGGCACCGGAGGCGGAGGTGACACTGGCATTGGCATCACCATTGGAGACACCAGGGGTGCTGAGCTACACCGTTTATTGGGGAGCGGGAGTGGCGGGGGGCCGTTAGCACCGCAGGTGCTTGAGCAGCCACAGTGCCATGTTCATGAAGCCATCAGCTTCAGCCTCAACACCGGCCAGTGCGTGGTTGTTCCCCGGATACCAAAGCAACCTGGAGGGGAGAGGGGGGTTAATGCCATGCCCACGTCCCCCCAACCTGGGGACCCAGCACCCCCCTCACCGTGTGAGGACCCCCCGGGCCTTGAGGGCACGGTAATACTCCAGCCCCTGCTTGGGGGGCACGCGTCGGTCGTCCTCCCCCAGCATCAGCAGCACAGGCGCACGGACCTGTGGGAGTGGCACAGCCTCAGTGCTGGCATTGCCAGTGGGGACAGGGACAGGGACGGGGATGTACCCGGTCGACGTAGCGCATAGGTGACTTGTGCAGCATCTCCGTCCACTGGGCTGGGTCCAGCAGGGTGTCAGGCGCATAGGGCAGCCCCGTCTCCGTCAGGCACCTGTGGGTGAGACGGACAAGGGCCTGTGCAGGGCTAGGGGAGCGGGTGGCCGGGGGCAGCAGTACTCACCAGTCAGGGATGTCAGTGGCAGCCACCATGGAGGCAATGTTCACCACAGGGTTGCGGACCACACAGGCGTGGTACGTGTCAGGGAACTGGCCAAGGAGGTGGCATGCCAGAAAGCCCCCGTGCGAGCCGCCCACCAGTGCCACCCGGCCAGCGTCCAGTGACTCCTCCTGCAGTACCCGCTCCACACAGAGCTGCCACCATGAGGGACACCTGCTGAGGCAGGCGGCCCCACTTTCCCTCCTTGGGGGTACCTGTAGGAGTATAGGGTGCCCCAGGGCTGCATACTGGGGCCATACCTGCACATCGCGCACGTCCTGTGTGCCCACGTTGCCTGGGAGAGAGGCCACGCTGTCCTGGCCGAAGCCCAGCGAGCCACGGTAATTCACTGGGTGGGGGGCAGCATCAGAGCCCTTCTTCCCCCGGCCCCAGCCCCACTGCGGGAGCCATACCATCCAGCAGCCCCAGCCCTCTGGCATCACTCACCCAGCAGCACGGCAAAGCCCATGCGGCAGAGGGCCGCTGGGTACAGCATCCACCCGGCCGTGAAGACGGAGTGGGGGCCCCCTGCAAAAGGCAAAGGGGGGTGTCACTGCCCAGCTGGGGTGAGGGCACGGCAGTGGGCAGCAAGCTCTTACCATGGGGCATCACGACCAGGGGGTGCTTCTGGGCAGCGGGGCCCTCACTCGGGCGCAGCAGGATGGCATCGAAATCCAGGCCCCCTGCGGAGGTGGGGTGGAGGGCGTCAGGGCTTGTCAGGGGTGGCAGAGCCCAGCCTGGCCTTCGTGGGCACTCACCGTACTGGGGGTGCTCCTGCTCTGGCGGGGGCTGCAGGGTGCAGATGCCCCAGCTAATGCCGGGTACAGGGGGTGCGTCCTGCAGGCAGACCCACTGCGCCTGCGCCTCCCAGCCAGCACCGGGCAAAACAGCCACTTTCTGTGTGGGAATAAGTGTCAGTGCCAGCACCGAGAGGGGCTGGTGGGTGCTGGGGAGGGGGGCATCACCTTACCAGCATGGGGGGGCAGCTAGGCGTGGAGAACCTGGCCACCAAGATATCCCGGTCGATGGTGAGAACAGACCAGCTTCCCGATGGAGAATCTGAGGAGGAGGGAGGGGTCAGACCTGCAGGTGTGACCTGCTCCCCAGCCCTGGCACCGGCACGGCCCCACCAGCCTGGCACTCACCAGCCGTCAACGAGGTCGTGGCACCCGTCACTGTGTCCACCACGAATACGTCCTAGGGGCATGAGGGCAGAGTCCAGCAGAGCTTTGACCTGACCTGGCCTGGCCCCCCGAGTGCCCCCCTGCCATCCTGGGACAGCAGCCCTCACCTGCTGGCTGCGCTGGGCTGTATCCAGCACGAGCCTGCGGCTGTCGGCTGCCCAGCACAGCCCTGGCAAAGCGCTGCAGTAGATGCCCGGGAAGGCACCTGTAAGGAGAATGGCAGTGCTAAGCACCCACACCTCCCGCGCCCCTCCCGCCACCCTCAGGGCTGTACTCACCCCATGCCTGCCGCGGCACGGCCTCCAGCACTGTGCTGGTGTGCTTGGTGTACCAGTCGTACTGCAGGAGACAGGGAATGGGGTGAGTTTTGCAAGGTTTCAGCCTGCCTGTCCCTGCTGCAGCCTGGGGAGGGAGCACCACCGCCCTCCTGCCAGCCCCCACCCCAGCATGGGTGCCCTGCCACCTCCCCAGTGTCCCCCTGGTGCCACTCACCATGCGGAGGCGACTGCACTGCTGGTGGGGGCCCAGAGTGTCGTTCTCCAGGTAGACGATGCGGCAGCAGTCGGGGCTGAGCCGTGGAGACCACACAGCCCTGGTGTCCTCGGAGAGCAGCTCTGCATGGGCATGAGGGGACAGGTGAGGGTCTGCGGGGAGCTGGGACGCTGGCGACATTGGGGCACGTGCTGCTCACCGCATCTCCCGCCTGTCAGGTCCACGTAGAAGAGCGCTGACCTGCCAGCAGAGATGGGTGTCAGCGCAGGGCTGGGGGGTCTGGCTGTTTGGCAGGGTGCCCCACAGGGACTCACCGGCGATTGGTGCAGTGCCGCAGCCCCAGGCGGAAGGGCTCGTGCCACCAGCCCACGAACACCACACCAGTGTCACCAGGTGACCAGAAAGCCTGTGGGGAAAGGGGGGGGTGAGCAGTTCAGCCCATCACTGACCCCCCGGAACCTTCATTTCCCCAGGGCACCCTGTCCTGACCTGGCCGGGAGAGAGATGCTCCGGGACACCCTCCAGCACCGAGATGCTGCTGCCCTCGATGTCCAAGGCACAGAGAACAGGCACGCTGCAGGTGCTCAGTGCCTCCCCCCAGTCCTCACGGTACACGAACTGCTCGCCCTGTGGCACAGCCCTGTCAGCCCCATGGCCGCTTCTGCCAGCCCCCACCGGCCTGGGTTGGGGAGACCCCACCTTGAGGGGCATGTCATCCTTCTCGGGGTGCCCTGTGTCCTCGTTGGAGGTGCCCAGCTCGGGGGCTTTGCTCTGGAAGAAGGACTCAGCCTTGGGACGCTTCTTCTCCGCCACATAGAGCAGGTGGGTCTCCGAGTGTGACCAGGCCAGGCAGCCAAACTGGTCTGTAGGGGTGGGTCAGGCTCCAGGCACCCCATCCCTCCAGGACCCCACATCCCCCAGCATCCCCTGGCCCCTCACCATCATCATAGACGCTGCCGTGCTTGTCCAGCGCGGTCAGGTCGATGCTCTTCACCTTGCGGTTCTGATCCCAGACCTGGGGGCACAGATGCCGGGGCGGCCCCGAGCCACAGTGTGGATCTGACCCCAAGCCCCAGTGTGGATCCGGCCCCCTCCCTCCTCTGGCCTCCTCCTCACCTCCAGGAACTGTTTCACCTTCTCCTTCTCCTTGCTGGGGACCTTGCGCAGGACGGCCTTCAGCGCCCCACTGGGGGACTCCCGGCTCAGCAGCCTGCGGATGGGTGGGTGATTGTCAGCCCCCTGCCATTGGCACCCCGAGGGGACAGTGGTGCAGGGGACGGGGCAGGACTCACTCATCCTTGATCTCGGAGCAGGTGCCGGCGGGCCCCGAGTAAACGACAGAGGCCCCGTCATGGAAGATGAGGTACTGGCGGCAGAACTTCACGTTCTCAGCCCGTGCCAGGTCCCGCTGTGACCACTCTGCGAGGAGTGGGGTAAGGAGACCTGCTGCAACCCCTCTGGGCAGGCAAAGACCCCCAGGACACCCCTGGGCTCCCCAGGGGGCCACCCTGTCCCCATACCGGTGTAGAGGCTGCAGTACTTGCCCCCATACTGGGTGGTGACATCGGGGCCAAGGCAGGCAGCACTGAGCCCCGGGTGCCGGCTCAGCTCCCGGTACAGCTCCGCCACCTCCTCCGTGTTCGACAGCACCTGTGGGACCTGCCGGGCTGCCTGGGGGCACGGGGCTGTGCCAGCGTGCCCAACAACCGGGGAGTGGTGGGGCACAGGGGGCAGCGGGGGGGTACACGGGGGATGCACCAGGGTACATGGGGAGGGGTTAGGAGGGTACAAGGGGCAGTTACTGGAGTAACAGGTGCGGAGCTGGGGCAGTTTTACTGGGATACTGGGGGCATTGCCTGGGGGTGCATGGCCAGGGCAATTACTGGGGCATTGGCGGGGTACAGGGGCGCCAGGGCAGTACTGGGGTGCAGAGCTGGAGCAGTTACTGGGGTACCAGTGGGTATGAGAGCACAAGGGGGCAGTTACCGGGGTACACAGGGGGACTAGGAGGGTGCCGGGGCACCTACTGGGACACGGGGGCAGC
>VZTL01074114.1:4086-26362 GCA_013400535.1 Scopus umbretta | reverse complement strand
ACAACGGGCTTTGGCCGCCAGCTGCCGTGCCAGCCGTCCCCGCAAAATGGCTTGAGAAGGACTTGGATTGCACAGTAAGATGAAGGATACTGCCGGAGGCAAAGCTCTCCTGATCTTGTTCCACGGGATTTGTGCTCTTTTGTAGCCTCCTGCACTCTATTGCTTCTACAGACGACAGCCCGTGTGCTAACTCATCGCACAAAGCAAAGNCCCCCCACCCCCCTGGTGCGGATGAGGTATACACAGAAATCAAAGTGGGATGATTAAGGCTGTTCTTGAAAGAAAAGGGGTGCCCGGTGGTGGGCGCGCTGGCTGCGTGGCGAGGGCGAGCGCGGCCCTTTCAATGCTTCCAATGGCTTCAGGGCGGCGCCATGTGCCGGGACACGCACCCGGCTAGTGGCTGCGTAGGCAAAGGCCGGCCACGCCGCCTGTCAGAGTCCTATGGCCTCGTATTTCGGTAGTGAAACAGTGTTAGGTCCTAGCTGACGCGCTCCGGGGGCTCCCCAGTGGGGCCAGGAGCGGGCCGCAGTGCAGGGGACGTAGGGACGGCCCCGGTGGGTGGACAGGATCGGGAAGGAGGAGCGGCGCCCGTGGCACCCAGCCCTCGGTTTGCCAGGGGGAAAAACCTATGAAGAGGCCAGAGCTGGGGTTCAGAGGGAGCAACTCTGCGTATAATCTTGAGAAAGGGCCACGGCCCACCTACAGGACCTGACCCGACGGTCTGGATCAGGCCTGCCTCCTCGGGGCGGCTGCTGGGGCTCGCTGCCTGCTGCACCAGAGACGCTTGCCAGGCGTGGGGGGCACCTGCCCCAGAGCGTCTGCCAATCCCCATCTCCACCGCCATTTGGTCCAGCTTCCAGGGATTGCCGTGCTTTCAAAAGCTTGCAAGAGACAGAGAGAGAGAGGCGTTAGCCCAAGCGGCAACATCCCTGCAGAGGGGACCCTCCTGAGTGGCGGTGCCAGCCTGAGTGAACGGGAAGCGGCGAGCCAAGAGGCGCTGCCGGCAGAGCAGCTGCCACCGCCCCCGCGCTGGACAGGCTCCCAGCACAAAGCTTGGGCTGCCCAAACCTTCCCTGCAAACCCAAGGTCTGCACCAGCATCCGCATGGCATCTGCCCACGTGGTGCTGCCAAGACCAGGGAACAACGCCAAGTCCCCATGCCTTGGCTTGGGGCTGGCACTTGGGGATGAGGATGGGGACAAGTGGCTCAGAGCGAAGAGGACGGGGCTGCACTGTGTCCTTCTCTCTCTAGGGGCAGGGAGCACAGCAGGGCAGGGCTCAGTGGGTGCCAAGAGGGACAGCAGTGCCACGGGAGCCCCAGGGATGGCATGGCGGAGGGGACTGGTGTGATGGAGGGGACCGGTGTATGGCTGTGTCCCAGACACTCACCATTATACTCAGAGTCTGGCGCCGCATGCTGAATTCACTGGCTTCTTCCTAGGTTTTTCCACTGCAACGACTCGATCTTCACTTGCTTCCCAAACTCCTGTGGTGAGAGGGAGTGGGAGGAGTGGGAAGGTGTCAGGCATGGTTGGGGCAGGGAGAGCCCATGGCACAGCGCGTGGTGCTGGCTGCACTCACCTTGTGCTGTTCTCTCACCAAAATGAAGTGAACTTCTTGCCGAAAGCCGACACCGCTGTGGGGAAGCCAGGAAAGGCGTCAGCATGGCGCAGCTGCCCTGGCCGCACACCTCCCTGGCCCCCAAACCACTGCTTTTGCCACAAACCATGGGAGCACCGCAAAACACCGACTGCTCCTGGCCATCCCCACGGCACCCAACCCTGTCTCAGTGCAAAAGAGTATCAGTGACCTGTCCCATCCCCAGAAGCAGCCCTCACCTTCAGTCAGTTTGCCTGCTTGTTCCGCTGCCCCCCCCGGCAGGATTTTGGAGAAAACACTCTCTCCTTCCGCCCCGGGCTGCCCTGTGGCTGTGCCGGTGGGACCACGCGACCCAGCTGCCCTTGGACCAGCCTTGCCGTCTGCTGGGGACAAACGAAGCCACTGTTAGCAGGAGACAGGCCCGGCCTGGGGGGCTTGGTTGAGCCCCCAGGGTGGCCGGCAGCTGGTGTGGTGGGGAGACCACTGTGCCGCCGGGCCCGCTGACCTGTTGCTCCCTGGGGCTGTGCCATGGGTGCTCTCCCTGGCTGCTGTGGCACTTTCGCTGTGGGTTTGGATGCGTCCGTCTGCTCCACTTTCAGCTGGAATAGGGAAAACAGCTCTCAGGGCTTGCCCTCGCCGCACAGCATCCTCTGCAGGTGGCCCTGGGCTAGGAGGTGACACTGAAACCCCCTAACACTGAGGGGAAAATGGGTCCACAGCCCCAAAAGTGGCAGGGAGGGATCCAGGGCACGGGGTTGTCCCCTCCCAGGTCCCCTCGAGAGGACAGCTGCTCCCGCAGCTCGCAGGGGCAGCCATGGTGGGCACATAGAAGGGACTTGCCCTGCTCCATAGCTCCTGTCCCCAACCCTTCCCCTGCCAGCCCTTGGCCTTGGCGAGCCAGGCCTGGGAAGAGCCGCAGGGTGGGGAGGCAGCTGAGGTGGTTCAGCCCCTACTTACCGGTGGTGCTGGGTGCCCGCCTGGCTGTGCATGGAGCGTGGCTGGCGTCTTCCCTGCTGCCTGGGTTGGCCCCGGCTGCTGCTGTGGTGGCCGGGATGACGGGGGTCCCTGCGTCCTGCCTCTGGCCTCGGGCTGTGCTGAGCCTGCCGGCTGGGCAGCCTGACGCACTGCCGGCTGCTGCCGTGCCGCCTGCTGCCCTGCCTGCTGCTGCCTGGCTGCCGGCTGCTGCGGGTGTGCGAGGGGCTCTGGCTTTGGCGCTGGGGTGGCCAGCCCATGTGGCTGGGGGGGCTTCTGTGCCTTGGGAGTCTCGGCGCCATGGTGGTGAGCAGCAGGGCGGGATGATGGGGTGTACTCAGAGGAGCCGGGGCCGTAGGGTGCAGTCGTGCGGGGCTCGAGCTGTTGTGCCTTCTTGGGGGCGGCTGGTGGCCCATGGCTGCGGGGCTCGTGGCGGCCAGGTTCCCGTGGGTGCTGCTTGGCCGAGCGGCGTGGAGGCTCATCACCAGCATGCCGGGAGGTGCCGGTGTGGCGCCCATACTCCCCGTGGTGCCGGTGCTCGCGGTGCTGGGGGTAGTCATCATGCTGCCATGGGTCCTCGTCGGGGGGCTCATCGTAGTCATGGTAGGTGTGCTTAACCGGGGGTCTCTTCTGTGAGGAAGAGTGGCCACCGTAGTGTCTGACCCTCTCCGCCCGCGCCTCTCTGGGCTTATCAAACCAGTCTGTCTCCTCCTGACCCAAATGATAGGCTTCGGAAACCAAAAACAAACCACAGTCAATCTCTCGCTCAAGGCCGCCCGGGTGGAAGCCATGCAATGAGGCGGGAGAGGCAAGCAGCGGGCACACGCGCAGGGGACAGCCCGTGCCGGTGGGGACGGGACACGGCACGGCGCAGTGGGGCACCACATTGGGACCGGCTAACAACAAACACCCGGGGTAGGGGGAGGAAGGCACGTGTCAAGCAAACTGAGGCGGTGAGAGTGTCTCTGCATACGAGCGGACGGGCATGCCCCGGGGAAGCGCCATGCTCTGGGGTGGTCACCATGGGGAGCCGTTACCTTCACTGTCTGAGACAACGCAATGGGCATCGTCCATGCCGTAGCCCTCCTCGTGCTTGTACGAGTGACTCCTTGGCACGTCTTTGATATGCTCTTGCACATCAGGCAATGAGTGACTGGAGCAGAACTGGGAGCAGGGGTCCCCCACCGACTGGGGGCCGGGCCCCCCTGCGGTGCGTGACCCCCCCACCGCCTTCCCCAGGGGGCTGACGGGGCTCTCCTCCTCCGAGGGCTGTGTGCGGATGGGTACCCGCCCGCGGCTCTGGCTCATGCCGAGGGACGAGGGCTTGGAGCCACCTTTCTGGGGGCGATCCACACCCTCCCGCTCGTACGACTTGCTCCGGCCACCTGCCTCCCGGCCAGAGGACTTTTCCATTCCATAGCCAGAGGAGCGGGTTCTGCTGCTGGCGGAGTAGACCCGCTCCTCCTCATCCACCAGATCCCGGCTGGAGACACCGTAGTACTTCTGCTGCTCGTAGACGTTCTTCTTCAGGCCGTAGGTGATCTCCTCCTGCAGCTTCTTGGCCCTGGAGGCCACGTTGCTGCTGCCAACCGAGGTTGTTGCCGCGTAGGAGGCTAGGTCCGACTCCACGTCTTTGGCTTCTTCGATGGGGGAGAACTTGGAGATCTTCTGCTCCATGCCCTGCTTCCTGTGCTTGCTGCGCTTTGAGGAGACAACGGCAGGTGCCAGGTTCTTGGACGAATGTTTTGGCAGTGCCACACTGGAGCTGTGCTTGTCTGCCCGTGAGGAGTGCCGGTATTCGCCATCCCCATAGTAGTAGGATGAGCTGGTGGAGCTCCCTGACACCCTGCCATTGCTCTCCACACCCCGGTGGTAGCTGTTCTTCCCTCGATGGTCAGGGCCATGGTGGTCATAGACGTCCTCTTCAGACTCCTCCTCGGCTCTGGTATAGCAGCAGGGCCGGCCGGAGCCCTCGGTGTCCCCCAGCTCACTCTTCTCTCTGCCATGGCGGCTATCGGCACCTATGCCCACTGGCTCTGCTTTCTGCCCCTCCACTGCAGGGCTCTCCTTGGTTAGCTCGCTGATGTCCTCGATCATCACGTAGTTACGGGGGATGTTCTGCTCCAGGCTGGTGTAGAGGGACTCGGAGGAGAAGCTGGCTGAGGGGCCCTGTGCCGTGCTGGCTCTCTCAGCCGGACGGGCCTCGGGCGCCTTGTACTGCTCGTAGCCACTGCTCACCGTTGCAGCACTGAAGGTGACATCAGGGACAGCAGAAGAGCTGGTGGCTGTGCTGATGACCTCGTAGTTGGTGGGGATCTTCTGCTCTAGGTCAGCCAGTGAGGTCTGTCGCGGCTTCTGATGCCCACTGGCCATCTCCGCTGGGCTCTGGAAGAGGGTGGACTGCGCTGCCGGTGCAGCAGCCACCCCGGCAAAGGCGCTCGTGGCTTGGTAGGGGTTTTGGGGCCGGAAGCCTGGCTGGCCTGGGGTGCCCAGCTCCGGGTATGCAGTGCTGGGGGCCGGGAAAGCGCCAGGCGAGGCGAAGGCGGGCAGCGGGGCTACCGGCAAGCCGTCCTGCGAGGTGCTGGCCGCAGGGTACTGGGGGGGCTGCAGACGGGCTGGCGGAAAAACGGCAGGGACCTGAGGGGCAGGGTATGGGTAGGCGCTGTACGAGGCGGTGGCAGCGAAGTCAGGGTACTGCCCTGCAGGTGCGGGGCGCAGGCCGGTGCTGTCATAGGCAGCAAGGCGCAGGCTATGCAGCTCACTGTCAGACAGGTAGTCACGGCGGTCCCCGGGGCAGCGCAGGTAGGGGTGCTCCCGCCCACCCCCCCGCTCTTTCAGCAGTGACTCTTTGCGCTGGGTGATGCCCAGCTCCAAGTACTTCAGCTTGGCGTCAATCTCCTTCTCCTCCTCGTCCAGCTCCGCCTGCTTCTTCCGCAGCTTGGTGGCCTCATGCTCCACCAGCTTCAGGTCGCGGTCCAGCTCCTTCAGCAGGCTGGCCTTGGTGACCGGTGCAGTGGCCTTGGGGGCCAGGCTGCTCAGGTAGAGCTGGGGAGCGGCTGGGCTGGCCAGGGGGACATGGGGCTCCTCAGGTGGTGGGCTGGGCAGCGTCCGCTTCACCTTGCGCGCCAGTGGGCTTGACTGCAGCCCTCCCACCTGCAAAGCCAAGGGACATCTGATCAGGCACGCAGGCAGGTGTCCCCCCATGTTCTCCCTGCGCATCACGGAGCTCCTCCTGTGCCCCAGGGTTGTGGCGAGGCAGCCCACTGTGCACGTGTCCCCCCCATGCACCGAGGAAGCGGCATTTATGTAAAAGCGCAATAAATAGGATGGAAGTAACAGGCAGGGCGCTTTCCGTGAGTAATTACCGGGGGTGGCAGCCGGCCAAGCACCGGGCCAGCCGCGTGTGCGCCGCTGCCTGCCGCAAAAACTGCTTTCTGTCCTTGGGTGCTTGGCAGCAGGGCTTGGAGCAGCGGCCAGGGACTGCTGCTGCCCTGGGCATTGCCCCGGAGCTCTTTGCCCTTTGCCTTGGCAGTCCAAGGCAACTGCAGTGTGTGGGGGCAAAGGTGGGCGCAAGAGTCACTGCAACAAGAAATGGAGCCGTGCATGGTGGCTGCTCCTCAGGGAGGGGGACCCGGCTGGGGAAGGGGGCAGGGGACAGCCCCTGATACTGTCACCCAGCAGCAGCTCCTGCCCACTGCTCATGCAGCCGGTGGAGTTCCAGGGCCTCCTGCCAGCTGCCAGCTCCTGGCTTCGGTGCACATGTCCGTGCCTGCTGGCTGCCATCAGCTGCTGTGGGAAGCCAGCCTTTTAAAATATTAATTGCTGCAGCACTGATGAAACTGAAATGTCCCAAGGTGCCTCCTCGGGCCGTTCCCTGAGGGAAAGGTTGTTCCCCACGCTGACATACCTGGGTGCCTGGGAGCAGCGGGTGCTGGTAGAGGGAGAACCTGTCCTTGCTGGCCTCCTCAGCAGTGGGGCTGATGGGCTTGGGGTCGGAGAGGGAACGCTGCATGGTCTTGATGGGGCGCGGCAGCGTCTGCTGGCGCTGGGCCGAGTCGGTGGTGAAGTGCTTCTGCGGGGGGACGTGAGCCTTATTCAGCCGCTCGCTGGTGGCAAAGGAAGACTCTAGGAGGCGGTGGGGAGAGAGAGGGGAGACAGGCGAGTAGAGGACCTGTGGAGAGCGGGGCGGCTGGCGGGTCACCAGCTGAGAGAGAGACTCGGCCGGCAGATGGGACTGGTAGCCAATTTCCAGGGGATCCGGCTTCTTCTTCTCAAACTTGCCGAGGGTCTGCTGCCGCACAGTGTGGGGGTCCAGGGGGCCCGTGCTCACCATCTGGATGTTGGTGGAGTAGGGCGGGATGGTGGTGGGCACTGTCAGCTGGGGGACCACAATGCCAGGCTGGGGGGCTGGCTCCGGCTCCGTCTGGCAGGCCAGGCTCTCACCCCGCTGTGTCTTCTCCGGGGCTGAGATGTACTTGATGATCTCCACCCGGGGGTCATGAGTGGTGATGTGGATGGAGGGGGAGACGCGGAGGAGCTGGTCAGGCTCTGTCTGCACTGAGCAGTCGCTGATGGTCTGGATGCCCACGCTGGCCGTGCCGTGGGCCGCCCCGTCCAGCTTGCCCTCAGCACCGGCCTCGGTGTGCCGTGAAGGCCGGGAGCGCCGGCGGCGCACGGGCTGCTCCCACTCCCCACTGTCCTCCTCGTCTGTCTGCACGCTGCAGTCGGCGCTGCGCCGCGCCCGCCGCCGTCGCGACAGCAGGTACCGCTCCTCACCATCCTCCTCGTCTGTCTGCACGCTGCTGTCTGCCGTCTTCCTCGCTGTGAAGGCGTCCCGCGCTGCCTCCTTCTCATAGGCATCCCGCAGCCGTGGCATCGAGTTCCTCTTCTTGATGCCCCGGACAGTCTCCCAGGGCTCCTCAGCTTGCAGCGACATGTCCGAGGCCGAGCTGCTGAGCGGCCGCTGTGGCGCAGGGTAGCGGGGGCCAGTGGGCCCCTCTGGTGGCACCTCGCTTGGTGGGGGCCACACCTGCCCGTTGTGTAGTGGGCCCCGCGGCACCTCAGCAGGCCCCTCAGGCGGGCGGGTGGCGGGCTCAGTGGGTGCAGGGAAGACACTCTTCTGGCGCTTCTGCTCCTCAAGCTGCTGCTGCAGCTGGTGCTGGAGCTGGTGGATGTGCTCGAGCTGGAGGCGCTGCTGGGCAAGCTGCTCCCTCTGCAGTGCCAGCTGTGCATGCCGCTCCTCCTGCTGCTGCTGCAGCACCTGCTGCTTGATGCACTGCAGCTCCTGCAGCTCCCGCTGCACCAGCAGCTGCTCCTTCTCCCTGTGCCGCTGCAGCTCTGCACGCTCCCGTTCCAGCTCCTCCTGCAGCCGCAGCTGCCGCAGCTTCTCCAGCTCCACACGCTCCCGCTCCAGCTGCAGCACGTGCTCCTGCTGCTTGCGCTGCCGTTCCTCCTCCCGCTCCCGCTCCTCCCGCTGAGCCCCATCCAGCAGTGGCTTGGGCACCATGGCTGCCTGCCCACCTTCCTTGCTGGCTGTTGGTGCCGCTGACCCCTCAGCACGGGGAGCAGCCCCTGCCGGCTCTGCTCTCTGCAAGCCACTGGTGGGGGCGGCGGGGGTTTTGGGAGCTGGACCAGCACCTGCTGCTGCTGGCGCTGTGCTGACGGGCTTGCCCAGGTAGACGGGCGTCTCCATCAGTGAGGCTGCCGGGGCCGGCCGGCTGGGGGCCGGGTAGCGGTAGAGGCCCTGTGCTGCCAGCGGGACACGGGGGGTGATGACTGGGAGCCTGGCCAGGCTGGCCAGTGGGACCGCTGCCACGCCACCTGGGCCGTAGGGTCTGTACAGCCCGCGCAGCATGGGCCGCAGCACCGAGGCTGGCTGGGTGGTGATGGGCAGTGTAGAGGCGATGGGCGTGTTGATGGTGGAGTAGATCATGCCGTCAGCGGCCCGCACGGTGGCAGTGGAAGGGAACATCTGCCGGATGGCACCCAGGCGGACGCTGGGGACATTGTACTGTGCCAGGTTGCTGAAGCCCTGCCGTGCCTCAGGGAAGGTGGGGTTGTACAGCCCTCTGGGCTTGGGGGGCATGGGGCTCTGCTGCTGAGCTGCCAGCCCTGCTGTGCCCCCCGGCCCAGCGCTGGGACCATAGGGCAGTAGGTCAGGGCCATTGGTGTGCCGGCCTCCATACTGGTCCATGGAGTTGAGGGCGGCGCACATGCGGCTGATCTCACGCGCTGTGGTGGCACTGTAGTGGGCCAGGCTGGACTCCTGGAAGCTGGCCATGTCCCCCCGGGGCGAGAAGCGGTAGTCGGAGTAGATATTGGAAGCTGAGCTATACCTCCGCATGGGGAGCGGGTGGCCCAGCAGCTCCGCTGGCTGGCGGAGGTCAGAGAAGGAGCCATATTGCAGCCCCTGGCCCAGGTAACCCCCCTCGGCAAAGCCCACGCTGTAAGAGTGCTTCATGGTGCTGAGGTCCACGGCAGCATCGCCTGCCGGGGAGGGGAAGGGCTGATCTCCCTTCATGGGGTAGTAGTTCATCCCAATTTCAGATAGGTTCGTGTCTGACATGGAGGAGTAGAGGCGGCCAAAGGTGCCAGCAGGGTAAAACTTCTGCTCCTCGTAGAGTGCGGGCACCGGAGCTGGCTGCTCCCGGTAGGGGAAGGTCTCTGGTGGCTCCGGCTCTCTGCTGCTGTAGAGGGGCCCACTGGCTTTCCGGCCAGGTGCCGCCACCTCCCCAGCTTTCTTCTCTGGCATCTTGGAGGTGGGATTGAAAGCACCAGTGCAGCTGCTGCCAAAGGGGAACTTGTAAACCACATCGCAGCAGGCCACCTGGCTCTCCGGCTTCACACCCGTGAGGTCTAGCACGTTGGCTGGTGGCTCCTCCTTCAGCACTTTGGTCACTGGGCCAGCTGCTGCCTCTTCCATCTGCACCATCATCACCTGCGACTTCTTGCCGCCCAGGGTGAGGAAAGGGCTCTGGCTCTTCAGCTCCACTGGCACTGCCCGATACAGCTCTGAGCCTGGCTCTGGCAGGAAGGGCTGTGGGAGGCTGACAACGTTCTGCGCCCCGCTGGTCTGTGTGATGAGCATGTCCTTCTTCACCATCTGTCCTGGCAGGCTGTACCTCACAAACTTGGTCTGGGGGGCAGTGGTGGGCTCAGGCTTACCGCCAGCTGCCCCACTGGCTCTGACAGCAGCTGTCTGGACACCCTGCTCCACCTGCTTCATCTGTGCCAAGCACACTGGGCTGCCGGTCCCCTGCCCGAAGTCTACCCGGCTCTGGAAGGGGTCTCCATAGACCACAGGCTGCTTGGGCTGCGAGAGGAGCATGGGGGAGGCGATTGCCAGGCTGGCAGTGCTGGCTGCTGCAATGATGGCATGGGGCTGCTCCTGGGCATTGAGGTTGATGATCAAGGGCTGGATGGCTGTAGACTGCCGGCTCGGGATGTGGTCCAAGGTCAGGCAGTACTTCCTGGCCTCGGTGGCCAAGGAGGTGAGATCCATGCCTTGGTCTGTTATGATGATGGGGGCAGACTTCAGTGCAGTCCGTAAGTCCACAGCATTAGTGCTCGGCACCTTGGGCCCTGGCTCGACCCGGGATGTGCCAGGGACGGAAGAGATGCGGCAGAGGGAGATATTTTCAGCTGGGAGTGCTCCCCAGCTGTACAGCCCTGCAATGCTGTCAGTGGCTGAAGTCACGGCAGGTGCCTTCTGGGCATGCTCCTTCACTGTTTGTGCCCTGACATAGGCACCTGGTGGCTGCTCTGGCTCTGGTGCCTGGCTGTAGCCATGTGTCAACAGCTGCTGGCTTGGCCTTGTGGGAGACGAGGTGGGGGACGTCGAAGAGGCAGAGCTGGCCAGCTTGGTTTGGCTGGCCGCATCGGCCGCCAGCGTGATAACCATGAAGGGGGTGTCTTGTGAGGAGGGCTGCCGGGCCAGGCGTGGCGAGCCTGCCCGGTGCGGTGTCTGCGTCCCTTGCGCCACCATGGGAGAAGAGGCAGCAGGGCCAGCAGCAGCGGGACCCTCGTAGGGGAGTAGGGGGCTCTGTGTCTGTGTGGAAAACTCTGCTGTGGCCTTTGCAACGCGGGTGGGACTCTGTGTGGGGGAGGTGGGCGAGAGTGGAGGGCTGGAGCTCTTGAAGAAGGGGTACGTCTTGGGCTGTGGGGGCTTGCTGTCACTCATGGCTGGGAGCTTCTCCCTGGCCGTCTGCATGCTGATCTCCACTGCCACCTTGCTTCTGCTGGTGTCCTCCGTCTGAGAGCCGTAGCTCATGGTGCTCTTCACTGGACCATAGCTTCTGCCAGCTACTGACAGGGCCTCTGCAGCTGAGGAGCTGTAGCTCCGCGGCATGCTCTCGGGACCGCCTGCTGCCGCCGTTGTCACCGTGCTGGTACCTTTGCTGTAGGCATAAGGAGTGGTGGCAGCCTTGGATGCTGGGCCGTGCACTGGTGGGGTGCTCTGGAGCTTGGCCAGGTCTTGCCCCTCTTTCGCAAAATGCTGGGTGACCCGGACATCAGGTATGGCCTTGCCCATGCTGCTGTCGGAGGTGGCAAAGGAGACGGGAGCGGAGAGCTGCGTGGGGCTGGTGCCGGGGGTGAGTGGACCACCATTCTGCTTCATCAGGTCGGCATAGGCGCTCTCGGCATTGAGGAAGTGCTTCTCCTGGTACGCCTCCTCCTGTCCCTTTGCCTTCTCTTCCTGCTCAGGGGCCAGGTCGAAGGAGGAGGACTGGTGCATCCTGGAGATGCTCTGTGAGGTCTGCAGGATCTCCTTGTACACTGCTCCCGTCTTTGGCAGGGTGCTTGGATAGCTGGGCTGGGAGGGGCATGTAGGGCTGCTGTTGTACCGGTACTCCTCGGCGTATTGGTACTCAAAGCCATTCTGGCCCTCAGTACCGTGGTAGCCAACCTGCTGGTAGGTACCGCTGTAGGAAACAGCCGGCTGGGACTGCTGGACCTGCTGCTTCTGCATCATCTCCGCCTTTCTCATCATCTCCTCGTAAGCTTCCTCGGCACTCTTGAGGGGCTTGCTGGCGGGCTGGCTGGGGCCGCTCTCCACCTTCTCCGTTGGGGAGTACAGCGACATGAAGGTGGGCAGGTTGTACTCGCTGCCTGACTTGTACAGCTTGGAGGTCACGGCGTCGAAGCTCTCAGCCTCTGAGTCAATGGAGGGCGAGTACTCAGAGCAGGAGGAGCGGTGCAGCTCTTCCATTTCCGCTGCCTGCCGCAGCTCCTCAGTGGGGGAGGCGTCCTCAATGGGGGAGAGGTTGCTGGGGGGTGTTTTGGAGCGCTCTCTCCTCCGCTGGGCCCTCAGCTCCTCCTTGTCGCGCTTGGTCTTGCGTGCTGTGCTCCGGATGCGCTGCTGCTCCACCTCTCGCATCTTCTCCTGCTCTCGCAGCAGCTCCTCTTCCTCCCGCAGCTCCTCCTCCTCAGACGAATCCTCGATGGTGGGCAGCAAGGGGCCATGTGAGCGGTGGCGAGCCTTCCTCTGCTGCTTCACCTCCTCCAGCCGCTGCCGGCGACTGGGGCTGCTGTCGCTGTCCTCCTCCAGGGAGGAGATGGAGGTGGGTGAAGTGCCTGAGGTGTAGCTGGGCGTCGTGGCTGGCAAAGTGGAGGAATACTCGCCCCGGGAACGCTCCTCGGGGGAGCCTGTTAGGCTCTCCATCTCCAGCTCAGGCTCCCTGTCCAGGCTGACGTCCACCTCCTGGCCCATCTCCATCTCCTGGCTGTAGCCGGTCGTGCTGTTCAGCTCAATGGTCTTGAAGCGCCGCAGCCCACCCTGGGCTGTGCTCAAGTCATCACCCTCTGCCGCCTCCAGCTCCTTCCTCTCCTCCTTGTACAGGCTGCTGGGACCATGTGGCAGGCGCCGCTTGGCTGATGCTGGCTCTTTGCCCTTCTCTGCCTCGGCCTTCTGCCCAGCTTTGGGAATGCCATACTTGGCGCGCCCGTAGCCCTCCTCCTCCTCCTCCTCCTCCTCCTCCTCCTCCTCCTCCTCCTCCTCCTCCTCCTCCTCCTCCTCCTCGAGGTTGTCCTCCTCTGCACTCATCTCCAGGATCTGCCTCCGCATGAACTCCTCATCACTCGCCTCCGCCTCCTGGCCCTTGGGCCGGGGGGGTACTGGGGAGAAGCCCCCCTCGCTGCTGTCCTCCACATAGTCATGCCGCAGCTTGCTGCCGAACTCGTCTGAGGACTCTGCACTCTCCCGCCGCTCCCGCTGGTTCTCCCACTCCAGCGAGTCCTCATCCTCCTCCAGGATGTCCTCCAGCTCCTCATCCGAGTCAAAGGCTTCAGGGGTGATGGAGAGGTACCGTGGCCGCTGCCGCTGTCGCTGCTCCTCCTGCTGCTCTGGGCAGCCCTTGCCGTGCTCTGTGGGCTCCGGTGGGGTGCCCCGGCCTTCCAGGAGGGGCCGCATGCTGCTCTCCAGCTTGGTGAGTTCGGAGGGGCTAGGGGGGCTCTGCCCAGCCAGCCCAGTACCGCTCAGCTTCTCCTCCTCCTGCTGCACCAGGCCGGTGATCTCACTCTGTGAGCTGGAGATGCCATCGGAGGAGTAGCCGGTGTCACTCAGGCTCTGGGGGCTGCGGGACAGGTCCGGGGGGTAAGGCTTGCTCCTGTCCTGCAGGTGAGGGAGAGCACAGCGTCAGACCCAGGCAGCTCCAGAGCTGCTCCCCCCGCTTCCCTCCAAATCCTCTCCGGGGAAGCACGCAGGTCTGGGCAGCATTGGGAGCCAGCCCAGGATGAAGGCTGGGGGCCGCCCAGTGTATCCCCCAAAGGCTTGATAGCAATTTGTCTGCGTGCTAATGAAGGCAGGTGACAGAGTGTGCTGCAAGCAGGGGATGGCAGAGCAAACATCCTCAGGGGCACAGCCATTGTGCGACTCAAACGTGTTTCAAAAACCGGGCCTTGTCAGCGTTATCTCCCCGACAACTAACACAAGAAGGATGTCAATATCAATTTTTTTACTACCCACTACTTAGAGAGCCAGCAATGGCCAAGCCTGGCCATAAGCCTTGGAGTAGCGGTGGCCGCCCGCCCTTCCCTGGGGAAGTAGTGCGAGGGCAGAGCTGCCTGCTGCTCTCCCCAGGCAGGTAGGTAGGCAGCTGCCTGCACAGGGAGGAGTGGGAGCACTGATAATGCGGGGGTCTGGGGAGGGGGCAGCCCTCACGCCCCTCACGCCCCAGTGCCCAGCCAGGCTGGCACAGCAGCACCGAGAGGACAGGAGCTTTGCCAGTGGCAGCCGCCTTTTAATGAATTTTAATTTCCCTGACTGACAGCCGTGCAAAGGAGCCTTCAGAAGCAGGGCAGCCCCCAGGATCCTTGTTAGATGCCAGCAGAAATAAACAGGCTGTTTTATTTGACATTACAGTTAGGCAGCATGGGGGCACGCCTCCAAGCCGTGGGGAAAGCATTGTGGTGCCTGGCCCCAGTGCTACCAGCAGGGCCCATCACCCTGCCAGCACAGAGGCACGATGGACCTTATTTGATTTTGGAAGTGTCAGAAGCCTCTTCCCTGGGGGCTTCACAGCGGCATGAGGGGCAGCTGTCCCCTCCTGGCTGGCGGGGACCTCCCGCCATGTTCCCTCCCCACGGGAGGCTGTGCCAGCTGCTGCTGGGATGATTGCTCGTGGGGGAAAACCATCCCAACACAGCCAAAGGTTTCCCCAAATTGTACTAAACTTTAAAAAAGGTGAGATGAGGAGCTTGAAAAATGCCCATTGCTGCAACATGAAATGTTGTGAAACGAGTTTCCATTTAATGACAAATTCAACTGTCCTACTATTATTTTAAAACAAATCCAAAGGCCAAAGATAACCTGAACTATTGCATTATGCCCCAACTGATGTAATCCTAATAAAGAGAATACCAGCATGCTGCTATAGAGCGTGTGAAGTTCCTAAGCAGTTTGGAAATGCTGAGACAGCAGTGTTTGAGCTCACGGTTTCCCAAAAGGCTGTTTCCCAAGGCAAATGGGCCTGGCGACGTGGTTTCTGCTCTGACTTGGAATAAACCTCCCTGTTTCTGAGCATGGCCGCCAGCAGAGGCACGGCTCAGCACCGCGCCAGCCCTGGGCGGGATGTGGTCCCCAGGGGTGCTCGGAGCTGGACGTGCCCTGAGAGCTCACCTCCTGCTCCTTCGCCCGCAGTGCCTCGGCAGGTGCCCGGCTCTCCTTGCTCTCCACCTCCGGTTTGGGGGTCACACTCTTCCCCTTTGGTGCAGCACTTTCAGAAGCTCTGGAAGGCTCCGGGGCAGCTTTAGGCAGCGGCTTTTCCTCTGCTGGCACTGGGGGCTTCTTCTCTGCTGGGGCAGGGCTTGGGGTCCTACTCTGCTTGGCAGCCCGGAGGCTCCTTGTGGGTGAGGGCTGCCGCTCGGGGGGTGCCGCTGGCTCGGTGGGTGCTGGCGTGGGTGCTCTCTGCTGCTGGCCAGCAGCTGGCGGCTGGTGCCGTGGGGAGCCAGTGGATGGCTGCTTTTGGGCAGGTAGTGGCATCGGGGCAGGGTCGCCGAGGCTGCCTTCGAGCAGCCGTTGAGTTTGGCAGTTCAAGCACAGCCATTCGTTCTTCTGCAAAACACAGAAAGGAAAAGTTCTGTTGAAACTCTGGAGCTTCACCCCAGCACTTCACTTCTCAGTGAGAAGTTGAGCCAATGGGACACACAGTGATGGTGCAAAGAACTCAGCCCACGCAAACTAAATAACTGGCTTTGGAGAGGCCAGGTGGTGAGCAGGCAAGCACCGAAATGCTGGTGTGGGCTGTGGAGGCACACACATGGCGCTGGAGCTGTACCTTAAAAAACATCTAGAAGAAGAGACTGACCATACAGCTTAAACCTACCCCTACCCTTGTCCAGACCTCAGTGATGTTCAGGCAGAGGGACCATGGCTACGACACAGGGATTTCACACTCTCCCCTGCAATATCTCAGCATCACCAGCTCTTTTAATCTCCAGTCTTGCCAGTATTTTGGTTTTAAATGAAGTTAAACAATTAAGGCAGATTACTACCATATCTTAACACTTCTTGGGCTCCATACAGTCTCTTTCTCACTCTGATTTGTTTTCCTCAATACAATAAAGGTTTAAGAGCATAATCCTAATACTTAAGGATTTTTTTTCTAGGTTATCAGAAAATACTGGGTATACAAGTACGCAAGAATTTCACAAAGATATTACCCAAAGTACACGCTGTGCAGGAAAAGAACAAGACAATCTCGTCTAGTGAAATTCTCAGCAAGAGATGATGTTTTATGGCCTGGAAAAAGCAGCTTGCAAGCAGGGCTGTGAGTGGCAGAGAGCCCATGGGGGCTCTGCATTTTCTTTTCCTGGCTTTTCTTTTGGCACTCTGTGGGGTCTCCTGTGCTGGGCAGACCCTGCCAACGGTCCAGCACCCTGCACTTTAGTCTGAACCCCTGTGGCAAATCACCGTGCTGTTACAGTCTTGGATGGCAGAAAACCTGTGAAGGGATAACTGAAATTTCCCAAGCTGTGGGAGAGCCCCAGGCCCCGTTAGCAGCCAGCGCTGCGTGGAGCCATGTGTGAGCATAGGCTGTGTCACAGCAGCCAGCACAGCTTTTGGCATTGTGTCCCAGCACTTGCTGCAGTGAATACCTCCAGCAGCAGGAGCTGCAAGCTGCCCGGTTCCTGCATGCACATGGGGCAGGGGGCAAGAAAACCTGCCCGTGGCAGCGGCAGGGAGACAGGAGGCAAGCAAAGCCACACGCGCCCAGCAGGAACACCTCTGGCAAACCTCTCTGAGCTCTCGGTCCCTGTCTTTAAGAGACCTCTGCAGCCCCACCAACACCCAGCACTGACAACCGTCATGCTGCTGGATGCTAAAAAAACAGGGGCTCAGTGAAGATCCTGCACGTGAGGCATCTCACAGCCCTGTGCCAGTGCCCCACGCTCTGCTGGTGACAAATGTCCCGTCCCTCTCCTGTGGTCCCACAGCCTTGTTGGCTGGGTGTTTGGTTATCCTGCAGCACTTCTGCTCCCTCTCAGAGAGATCGGCTCTGGAGCAGCTCCCCCATACGTATAACTTGGCCTTGGGCATTTCCCAGCTAACGCGGCCAACAGGATTAAGCTGCCCCTGAGAAAAATGTAAACATTTGACGAACGGCTGGTTTGCTAATAGCTAGTAAATCCCCATCAAGATTAACCAGATCCCATGAAAATAATAATAATTAGGCTGTATTTAGTGCTTTACATGTCCAAGCTGTTGGGTGGCCAGGAAGTCAGGGTATCCCTCACCAAGGCAGTAAGTGGGTAAGGAGCTTACGGCGAAGACATTGTGGTGCCTGTCTGAGTCTCTGTGTTTAAAGATGCTGGAAAAAAACAGCCCCAATCAGGACAGGGACGGGAGCTTGCTCGACGCCGAAGTTTGCTGCCTGAGGGTGCACCATGGCAGCAGGCACAGGGATTTTAACCACGCAGAGTGCAGGCAATGGGGAGCCAGGGCCGGTGAAGACTGCGGCACATGGGTAAGACCAGCAGCACACAGGCAACACTGCTGGAATGCGGAGCGGGCTCCAGGCAAAGGAACACACCAGTAATTAAATAGAGGGATGAAACCAAAGCGCGCCTGAGATGCTGTCTTAAATGAAGAGGTGCTGGCATGGTGGGGCATGCTAGAAACTGGCCAGCTGGGAAGGCAGGGGGGTAAAAGCACTGGGGGGCTGCCCAGCCCAGCTGGGTTATCAGCTTACACACCTGGGAGGTTCACCACCCTGACCCCTCGGGCTCCCAGCTTTCCTCACCCCCAAACTACTGGGATTTATAGAATCATAGAGTCATTAAGGTTGGAAAAGACCTCTGAGATCATCTAGTCCAACCAACCATTTGCAGAGGAGTCATGGAAAAAGTAGGTTTCTGGAGTGAGAAACAGTGCTCCTGTGGTGATTAGGGACAGGGCGGAGCCTGGGGTGCAGGGCAGCCCTGGCCAGCACCCAAGAGCAGCAGCTTCATTCAAGGCATCACATCCAAGCAGTAACGACTATCCCGGTTTTTAATTGCACACCACGTGAGTGGCACTGGGAAATGCAGGATGTGGCTGCAGGCTCCGCAGAAGTGCTGTTGTAGTGGTTTAATCCCAGTCAGCAACTAAGCACCACACAGCCACTTGCTCCCCCTCCCCCTCCCCAGTGGGATGGGGGAGAGAATTGGAAAAAAAAAGGAAAACCCGTGGGTTGAGATAAAGGCAGTTTAATAGGGCAGCAGAGAAAGTAATAATAATAATAATGATAAAAGAATATACAAAACAAGTGATACACAATGCAATTGCTCACCACCCGCTGACCGATGCCCAGCCAGTCCCCGAGCAGCAATCACTGCCCCCTGGCCAACTCCCCCCAGTTTATATACTGGGCATGATGCCATATGGTATGGAATAGCCCTTTGGCCAGTTTGGGTCAGCTGTCCTGGCTGTGACCCCCCCAGTTTCTGGTGCACCTGACAGAGTGTGGGAAGCTAAAAAGTCCTTGACTGGTATGAACACTACTTAGCAACAACTAAAACATCAGCGTGTTACCAAAATTATTCTCATACTAAATCCAAAACACAGCACTATAGCAGCTAATAGGAAGAAAATGAACTCTGTCCCAGCTGAAACCAGGGCAGGTGCCCACGCTCCCTCCCGGGGACGAGGAAAGATTTGCAGCAGCCCTGCTTGCAGGGGAGCCCCTGGGGCTGCTGCTGCAATACCCCAGGGTGATACATGGGGACAAGGCATGGGGTCAGCGAGCATTGGGGGTCCATGTGCATGGGGGGGTGCGCCCAGCTCCCCCCCCAAGCTCTGGCATCCGCTGGCAGGTGGCCACAGCCACACTCGCCAATCTCCGATGGGTTTTACCCTGCAATTGTTTTAATTTACTAATGGGCGAGAACAAAACTGTAATTAACTAAAATAGAAGTCTTCCTGCATAATTTTGGTCAATATTACCACTTGACAAGTTAATTAAATGCTGAATCCCCCAGTGCTGCTGGTTTGGTTTGTTTTGTTTTGTTTTGTTTTGAATGACAGAGCCAGCAAGCTTCAGCATCATGGTTGCACATGAAACCCCCCGTTCAGTGACTTGGAAATCTGAGAGCCTCAGTGGGAGCTGGTGGTGCCAGAGGCTTCCCAGACTTCCCGGCTTCCCCAGTCAGCTCCTGGGTGCCAGTCCTACAGACCCCGTCACCCCCACAACCCTCACTGCAACCTCTCCAGCTTCTGGAAGATGCATGGCCCACGTGGTCTTCATCACAGCACAAACAGCTCCTCACAATACCATCCCTAGGACTCTGTCTGGTTATTTATGTTCTACAGTACTATCTTACACAATCAAAACGGTATCTATTAAAATACCAGGACAAAAATCTGTACAAAATAAGATAAGCAGCATGAGGTATAAGTATCTTGCAAGCCAGATCTCATCTCCCAGCATTAAATGCGGTGAATCTCACCAGAATATTTCATTTATTTGCTGACAAGTACTGTGCAGGGCTCATCACTGTGACAGATGGGTGCCTGGAAAATATGGAAAACACTTCTGGTATCTGAATCAAGATCCAAATTAACAAGAACCTCATAAAATCACTTCTCAAGCATTCCTCTCGGCCCTGCTTGCAGGAAACCTCACGTTTTGGAGGGCTCCTGAATCCAGACACCTTCTACACCCCCTCCCACAGCAAAAGTGGGGACATCTCACTGTATGATCCCATCTCCCAAGCGCTCAGCACCCTGGTGATAAGAACACTCCAGCTCTGTCCATACTGTGGATGGGTTTTAGCACAGTTTTAAAGGAGAGGGACTGAGTCATGCTTCATCACTGGCCAGGGCTGTTTCTGATCCATCTCAGGCAGTGCATGAGATGTGGCTGGCAGGTTCTCAGCGCTCCTATGCCCCTTCCATCTCTCGGCAAAGATGCTCCCTCTGCCAGCAGCCTCCCCGGGTGAACCCCAGTGCTCATTCATTTTGTTCCCTGGAAGCTGCTGCCAGAGTGCTGGTTGATGCTCTCTTTGCCTCCATTTCAGCCCATTCCCACAGCTGAACCCTCCCGAGCCCCTCCAAATCACCTCCCTGTAGCTGGAGGCACTGCACACCTCTGCCAAACCCCTTCAGCCAAACCACTACAGTTTTAGGAGGTGACAGGGAGCATGCCGACCTGTGCCAGCTGGTGCTTCTCTGGGATGCTCACCTATGGAGGAGAGGATGCGCATCACAGTGCTGACCACAGCACATTCACAAAGAACATTTTCAACTTTGTGTGCCATCAGCAAATAACCACAGGCCTGGTTCTACCTCCGCCCCAGCCCTTATCTCTCCTAGGAGGCTGAGGCAGCGATGGGATTTGAGATGAGGGTGAGGAAACGTGCCGCAACAGTGGAAGTGCCAGAGATCAGGAGAAGAGATGGAGCAAACACAGGAGATGCTCATCGGAGTTGTGCCTGGGGCAGGATAGACCAGAGAGGATTCTCAGCTGGCCCCAGTGCCAGCAGGGGACCAAGACCGAGGGGGATGTGGAGGCAGTGGGCAGGCAGGGGCAGCCCTGGGAGCTGGGGGGACAGGCAGGGCTGGCTGTGCACAGCTGGTGGTGCACACACGCATGTTTACACACTGCCACCGGACAGCCACATCTGGGACAGAGCAAGGCAGAAAGTGCAGGGTGCGCTATTGCTCCAATGGTGCCTTTTTTCCCCTAAAACCACCCTCAAAATCCCACTTAAGCTAGATGCAGAGCTGCCTTCACTTGTGCTTGCTAATTGCACTTATGCTGGCATATCAGTGCTGCTTCTGAAGTTTACGCATGCATAGATCTCTATCTATGTATATCTGTATATATTTTAAAAAAATCTGTAAATAAAAAAGAACCGCTAAATGCAACTCAAATACCATTCAGCAGATCAGGTTGAGTTTCTGAAGCCCAGCTGGCCACATGCCGATGCCTGCCTGCCTGGCTGCCTGGGGGAGTGAGGGGAGCTGGTGGGCTCCCCAGGGAGTCCCTGGACATCCTTCCCACTGCCCGGTAGGAGGTTGTTGCAGGCAGCGCAGCAAAGAGCTAGCACTCCCCCAGCCTAAAGCCGCAGGCTCCCAGGATGGTCTGCAGGATGAGTGAGGGGACCTCATACACCTCCCGCAGCTGGGTTTCCTTGGCTGCCAACTACCCCAAGCTAATTGACTTCATTATCAACAACTGGGCAAGTATTAATACAAGCAGGGTTCACAGATTAGCCCAGCTGAAAACCACCACAGTTATTTCAATCCCTTGCTAAATATAGCATTTGAATAAGAAAACCAGTGATGTGTTTTCCAGCATCAGCCTGTTCTTATCTGTTCTTGTGGCCTCTCTCAGGCTGATGGAGCCGACAGTCATTCCCCAGCTCTATTTTAGATGTGTGTGATGTATCAGTGGCCTTCACACCAAAATAATGTGATTAAAAGCAGTGCAGGGTAATGAGCTTGCCGGGATGAGCTCTGCATCGCAGGGTTTGTTTTCTGCCTCCATCTGCTCTGCTTCATCCCTCTTTCTTCTCTGTGCTGGGACCTCTCCCAGTTGGAAAAAAGATACAGAGAAGACGGGAGAAGCCGCACGTGATGGCTGAGTGCTGGGGCTGCCGTCACCCATGCCGGGAGGGAAGCGAAGTGAAGGACATGGATCAGTGACAGCTTCCAGCCCCAGCTCCACAGCAGCCACAGGGGAGATGCCCTCCCCTCGCATCCAGCTGCCAGCCAAAACTACCCAAGGGGACCTGAAGCAGGAGCAGTGGTGCCTGCCCTACCGCCCATCTCCTGTACTGGTGCCATGGAGAGAAGGCAGAGCAGAGACAGGGAGCTGGACAAGAGCCAGGTGCCGAAGTGGCCATTACAGTCCTGTTCCTGCAATGCCCAGGAGCATCCTCCGCCCTCAGCTCTCCCTTCTCCTTCCTCCTGCATATGCCTCACACTGGGGATTTTTTTTCCTTCCTTGCTGCTGGCCACAGCAGGGATGCATCAGCCCTCCATGACAGAGCCCTGGGGTCAGAGAATTAGCACCCAGGGTGTTCACAGCCTCCCACCCTGCAGTTCGATACACCGCATAGCCAGCGGAGGGTTATTCCAGCTGAAAGTCTTTGATGAGTAATAGCAACACTCCCCTCTGCTTGCCTTCGAGGAATAGCTGTGCTCTTGCCAAGTCCAGCTTATTCCACTGCAGCAGCTGATGGCTGGGCCAGTGAACGCCACCATGACAGGGAGAAAACGGCGCAAGCTTCTGCAGCTGTAGGAGAGCTGCAAACGTGGTTTCCACCAGCATGGCCAGCCTGGACCACCTGTGGCTTCTCACCCAGCTGCAAACCCCAGCAGCTGTGCTGGGGTCAGGGCATCGCCGCCCTGGGCAGCCCCTCTTGCAGCAGACATGGAGATCTGCAGCAAACTGATGGGCTTTTTGGGGCATTGGCCTGTGGCCAGGGGCATAGACTGCTCTGCTCTGTCTCCTGAGCTGTCCCATGGCTCCCAGCAAGGGTCCTTCCCAAATTTGGCTTCACAGAGGCTAGAGGAAAAGGCCACTCACTCTTCTACAATATTAGGAACTGTGGTGTTAGAGTCAAGCTTAGACTACTTTTCCATATAATTATTTCACTGTTGGGCCCAAATTATTTCATTCCATGCAGCTCGGAAACAAGCTCACCTTGAAACACCTGACTCAAATGCTAAAGGGCCAGTTTGGATCATCTAGCTAGGACCCCAGAATAAAGCCCCTCCCCCCCC
>VZTL01074111.1:9277-33603 GCA_013400535.1 Scopus umbretta | reverse complement strand
TTTTAATTAATGCCTTCAAAATTAATAATGTATTCCAGTGGCTTTCACTTTTACAAAAATGTTGGAATACTGAGACAGTAAATGTTTACTGATACACATGAAGAAAGACCTTATACCCAGTTAAAGACTTGTAAAAATACATGATTGTGTGAAGCTTCCTAAGTTTCAGGAACACTGAGCTACTTGGCAAACTTGGCGCTATTTAATGGCTTCATACCAGTCGAAGGCAGAGTTCTCTTTCTGTGAGCACGTGCCACACCATGGGGAAACTTGGTCCAAGGCCATTACTTTAGTGGTGTATTCTGGAACTGATGCCATTGAACAGGTATATGAACTTGAAGGATTTGTACTTTTCCCTTTGCCAAACTGATAGAAGAGAGTGAGGAGTCTGAAGGGGTATCCGTGAGGTAGATGCTTAATTTTCACTATCTCTTTATCCCATTGTGTCTTGGTTGAGAGAGTTGGTCCTAGCGTTTTCTTCTGTTTGGTATGGTTTCAGTATGAATGACCAGAGTTCGGTGTCAGGATATGAAGTGTCCTACAGAAATTACTGTGAGGTTGCTGTCTAGATGTGCTTGCGTCTTCCAGTTAAAACGCTTGCTTCTTAGTCAGTGTTCTGACCATAGTAGAGCCTGATGCAAAATGTGTTATGCTCTCCAGAATAATTTTGAGAGATTTAAACAGCCCCAGTTGGTGAAATCAGAATATATTGAAAGTAATGGCCTGTGTTCGGTCTGGAAAAGCAGCATGCAGGTGCCTCCTGTCAGCTTTTCACTGGAGCAGAAGGGACAAAGCAGTGGATTTTCAGCAAGGGGTTGTATAAAGAGGAGAGGTTATCTTGTGTGTTGCTGTGTCCAGATAGTTGTTTGGGTTGTTTTATTTTGAAGGTTTGTTTTGTGTAGGCAGACTATTAACATCAAACTTGCAGTGAGCTATTTGAATGCACAGTTCGTCCTACTCTTACTCTTGAGCTTAGCTAAGGATGTTCTACTGATTGCTTTACCTAGGGGTGGGTTGGATCTCTTCTCAGTTTTCCAACACAATTTGTTCAACCAGCATTTTTGAAATGTCATATTTTTATATTTTGTGTTCATTTCCCATATTACTGTCATGCTTTTTATTTTAGGAACACTGAGTAAAGAGGCAGAGTGGTTTGCTCTTCCCTGAAACAGTCTAGTCTAGCAATCTGTCTGTTTGTGGTCTTGTGCTAAATATAAATTACATTAATGGCTAAGCAGAGCCATTTTAGGAAACTGCATGAAATTCCCATTTTAAAAACCTTCATTTTGCTGAAAACAAAACCTGTTTTGAAACTTCTGTTTCTTCCCTGAGAAATCCCTCTCAATACAAAGCACCAAAAAACACCTCCAACCCCACCCTTTCAAAAGTGCTGGAGTAAAAATTTACCTAAACTTTAAATACTCAGTCCTGCCCTAGGTTTCTACACATTTTCACTGGTTGTTGGGAATTACGAGTTGAACTGGGAGAGATGTATTTTATTTAATTGTGCTGAAGTTTTGAACTCTTAGAAAACAGTATTTTGCTACAGAAATGCAAACAGTTCACAACTGAAACAAAATCAAGTAGTAGGACTAACTTTCCTATTCTTCCAAGGTTCTAGACAGTGAAGTTATTCTCCCTTTCTTTTTTTTAGAAAAAATGAAACTAATAGTATAAATAAACGTTCTAACTAATTATAAGTATTTTTGTCAAGCATAACTTGCTTCAGAAGAAAACACAATATTTCAATAAGGTCTTCCCCCCCTCATCAAACTGTCTGATTTGTAAGGGTTTTTTTTCCTCAAAAATTAATCTGAAAATAATGTAATTACTCCAAACTGACAATGATGCAAAAATAGTATAATCTTTAATGCAGCTTTTTGGGTGTGAAAGAAACCCAAACTGTTAATTCTTCATATGCAGTGGGTAGTGCAGACTTGGTATAGGCGCGTGTGTGTATATATATAACTTGTTTATATTCAGGATGAGTACAGCATAATTTAGAAAAAAAAGCATTAACATATCTGTGTGAATATACGTTGCCTCAAAAGGTTCTACAGTGCAAGTACAGTACAAGTCAGCCAGTAATGTTATGACTAGATTGTTTCACGAGAACTTTTAGTAGCTGGTATTTGTGTAAAAGTGCTATGGAATGCATATATCAGAAAAACAATTTGTGCTGTACAGAATCAATGCTGACTGTAGTACAAAGGAGATCAATCTTGCAAATCAGGGAATACTGTAATATAAGCATCTTATTTCAGTCAATGGAGGTTAGAAAGGGGCTGAGCAACAGAGGAATACTGTCTGAAGGTAATCAATATTAATTATAAATATATAAGCTTTGTACTAGCCTTCAAACACTACTTTCTAAAAGGGAGCATTTTAAGCTTTTTTCCCTTGGAAGAGAAGTTTTCATACAAAAGTCAAAATTTTAGTCTGTACTTGAAGGTTTTAAGAGCTATACTCTTGCCATGCTTTTTCCTTTCTTGGCTTGCTATTACTTTAGTCCAGTTACCAATGTGGTGTACCAGAATCTGTAGCTTCATGATAGCTTATAAACAAAGATACAACTGATGCAAAGATTTGAAGCAACAGAGTGCGTCAGGATTGGTAAGCACGTTATGCTACTTGGCGTGGCTGTGCTCAATAGCTCTCAAGTGGCTGGTGCTGGGAGGGCAGACTCAGCATATAACACAATTGATGTGTGTTTTTTAGTGAAGAGTACCCTGTTTCTAGGAAGTAGATCGTTGAAGCTTGAAATGAAATCTTGATGGAGGTAGGTGCTAAACGATTTCTATCTATGGCCTTTGTCAAGAAAATTGTTTATTTTGACTTTCAGTGAGCTTAAAAGGCAATGAAAATGGATATAGGAATAAAAAGAGCATCAGGTAAAGAGTTCGTAACATTAATTATCCTGCAAGGACTTCAGTGTAACATCCACATCTCTTAGCAAATTTGAGAGACTTGTTTTCCGTTTTTTGCATAATTTACATGGTGCTTGACATTATAATTAAGAAAGACCAAGGCTACTTCTTCCCTGGTTTAAGTGAAAAGTAGAGGTCATTGCAAAATGGATGTTATGGCCAACAAACAAAGCAGCTCTGGAGACTGGATCTAGGCTACAAAGTCTTGTGCTGATAGCTACAGGTGCTAGAAATGTGGGAAAATCATATCCCCTAGAGACTGCCGGCAGCTTATAGATGCCATGTGTAGTGATGATGGGGTCCTTTTGCTGCTGTAGCTAAAGTTGTTCTGAGAAGTGAAGACTGACAGGGAGAGTTTTTTTTCAAGCACTTCAGACCTGAAAGCATACAGGCTGCTTCATCAGGCTATAACCGTGACCAAAGAAGTTCCATTATGTATAAGCTGTCATTCTTACTATGTTGTAGTGGCCCAGTTTTGCTGACTTCAATTCTGAGAAGGCTGAGTTTCCACGCCCCTGCTCTTCTATAGAGTAAGGGTAATTGAAGTGGAGGCATGGCCAGCATTTTAATGATGTTCAAATCTCTATGGGAGAGGCTGTTATTAACCAGCAGCTCAGAAAAGAGCTTTCAGTTTGTTGCTTTTCTTGATGTGGGTCTGCCTCAGTCAGCTGGACTAATGTGGAGGTGTGTTTGATTGTCACTGGTCATTTTTCTGAGTATTGCTCTCTTTATTTCAGGTTTTTTTTTTGTTTAGGGTTTTTTTTTGTCCTGCGGTTGTATGCTTTTTAGAAAAGTATCTGCAATGTGTTCCCAGGGGTTTTTTTTAATCTTTTTCAAGAGGTTGACAGTCCTTCTAAGAGAATCCAAATGTTCACTGTTTAGTTTTTCATAACATAGCCTGATTTTTCACTTATTTAGTAAATTATAGATGACAGATGCCAAAGCACATAATGCATCTGCTCTGTCTCTTTTCAGCAGTATGGAGTTGCCAGAATGCAATTAAGGAATTGCAGTGGAGTTGTCCATGGAGAGACTTTATTTTGGCTACTCTTTGTGGCAGGCCTTCTTCAAATTATCTCCCTCTTCTTCACCAGTGTCCCAAGTTACATATGCAGTGCATTTTGTTGTTCTTGTGACTTCACTGCCTAGTATTCAGAGGTCCCAGTTTCGGCTGCTGTTTTTTAAGTGATTCATCAAAAGGGAGGGCCATCTTCATGGCAACCCTGTCCATCCTTACTAAATTTACCTCCAACTTTCCCAGTTCTGCTTTCTCAGAGCTATCGCATAAACCATGCGGTGGGACTGCATTATCTTTTCCTGATGAACTCATGTGGTAAAAGGAGTTCGTTTCCTTAGGTATGTCAGAGGCCTCTGAACATGCACCGGAAGGGGGTAGTTACAGATGCTTTCCCGAAGTCAGTGTAAGGAGTTTCATTGGCACTTTTGAAAGCACAATCAACTGCAGCATGGGTCAGGATTGAGTGGCTGGAGGAGAGTAGTGTCTGACTGTCTTGGCTGTGGGAGGAACTGCTTGTGTGCCGCCTTCCTTAATTGCCATTACTCTTAAATCTGTTTTACTTAAGAGTCCCAGTAACAGATGTAAATGTTCCAATGTGATCCTGGTCCAAAAGAGGCATGATTAATAATAATGATTGAAGACTTGAAGCTGTCTAATTTATTAAGAAGAAAAATACTATCATGCAGATACTACTGCATCATTCTCTTGATACAACTTTTAGCCCATGCCAGTTAGCCTATATTTAGGCTTGGGAAAAGCTTGGAGATAATGGGGTTGAAGAGAGAATAAGTGTTATGAGTATTGCAGGTGATACTTTTTGCATTTTTTTACCCTCAAGTCAAAATGATTTTGTTAGTAACTTTTTCTCTTGTTTGTTCGTATGCTATTACTCCTGTAGTATCAGTATTACAAGTTCAGCGTGAATAAATCTAGAATAGCATGTTATAGGAGACTTTGAAATGTTTCTTTTGCCAGATAAGTTCCTGCAGTTCTTTCAGTTGGTCATCATACAGTCTCCAATGTTAGAGGTTTTAAATGGCTTGTGGCCAGTTATAATTCCTTCCGTATTGCAGAAGATTTGCATGGCTTCATGTGCTGAAAGCTGAGTGTGAAGTATTTTTGGGTATTGAAACTCCCTATGTGTCCATTGCATTAACTATTCAATTTCAGGATATTTGGTAGGAAACTGGCACTGTTGGTTAAAATACATTCATTTTTAAGAAAATTACAACTGTGGTGGGATCTGTGTACCATTTACAAGTTTTTCTTGCAAGCAAATAATTTGTGATCCTTTCGGAAAATAGCAGATGAATAACACTGGAAGTAGTGCTCCTTCAAACTTAAGATCAGCATTTGACTGAAAAATGAAATACGCTAAGATGAGATGAATACTTTCTCATGACTCATTATGCATGCCTCATGGCAAAATATTCCATTTCCCAGTGGCAAAGATAGATGGATCTTTCTTAACTGAAGCAAGTCTCCTTAATCTTTGAGAAGCTGAGCTCATTATTCACTGAGAGTAATTCTGATGCTTCTGCATGGCATCATAAGGTGTGCATTTCAAACATTACAGCAAATACTGTAATTGAAAGGATTGATTAGCTATGCTGAGAGTACAAGACCCCAAACTGAGAGAATTCTGAAAATTGCCATGTTTACACCTGTAAAAAGGAACTTTCAGCTTCCTATAATAGACTGAGGAGAGCTACCAGATACTACCGTACTGGTAGTCACACTCCTTCCGCAAGTGAGTGTTAAAGATCTTGTGGCATTTCTTGTGAAAGTTGTATTTTGTCCATTGTCTGGAAAAAATACCACCCAATATCTGATGCTCTACAAATGTGCTTGCTGTCTACATACCAGGTGATTTCTCGTGTCTTTTTCGAGTGTTTTCTGTTTTTCAGATGCATACATATATGGTGCCTTTACCTTTTTTTTTTTAATTTTTCCCCTCTGGCATGTAAAGCACAGTTGTAGTTGTCACATGCACGTGCGCCTTGGCAGGATGGTGACTGATAGAATAAGCGTGTTTCATGTGTACATATTCTTGCATAGTGGTATAGCACAAGTAGAAGAGGGTGTCTGAGTGAGATGGAGCTGTCATTCAAACATGTTGCAGTTGCTTCTGTAAATCCCCACTTACTGAAATGCAAAATTACACCTTTATCCACATATACTAGTGTAAGATATTGTAATGACCGCTTTTGGTACATTTGAGGGTAATTTGTCGTGCCTTTTGCATATCACTTGAAAGGGCAAATCTGGTAGTTGTTCAGTAGTGGCTTCTGCAAACTCTACAAGTAACAATGAGGTCACGAATCATGTGAATTCTTTCATATGTTTTGAAAGAAAAGGCCACTTTAGGCAAAACATAAATGCAACCATATGCCCATACCTTCACTGAAAGTTGACAATAAAAACACGGTGCATATGATCTGATTTCTGAAGAAGAAACTCTGTTGCTTTTAGAGCAGTAGTATAGCAGCAATTAACTTGCTGTTTTTTTCTAGTTAAGCATAAAAATGTTTGTCGAGTACAGAACTGGTAACTAGATAGGTAGAAGTAAAATTTTGGTAATTCTTAAAGGCAGTGCATGCCTTTGTTTCCTTTTAGAAGAAAGAGGCAGCAGTTAAAACCAAAAGAGATCTTGTTACAGTCTGTTCAATAGGAGAAAAGTATGCAAAGTGGAACTGTTATTCTTTTGTTAATCTTTAATTAGTATGGAAGATTCTATTTAGACTTGTTGAACAACCATTTTATATTAAGAAAAATCTTTACAGCACAGTTTACTTTTCTGTTGAAGAAAAAAAAAAAGTGCAGGCTTTCTCATTAACGTTTCCACAATGATCTTGATAGTCAAAGCCGAATGATTTGGCTTTTAGAAGTCATGTGAAAGTCTCAATTAAATGGCATCTCCCAATATTCTGCATCTCAACAAAGAGGGCAGTTTGCAAAAATTGCTTCAGGGGCTGAAAGGAATATGCCCTTTAGCACTTAAAATCTTCAGCGCTGTATGTCATTACAGCTGTTTGTTTTAACACGATTCTGCAGAAAGATTACTGAGAAATCTGTGGGTTTGTGCACCAGCAGTGATGTCGGTTGTCATGTTCAGAGTTCTTCTGCATGTAGGGAAGGCAGATTGCTTCCTTCAGTCAGAGTACGACCAGTGCAGATAGAAGAGAGCGAGAACATCATCTCACCCCTAAATACCTAAAATGCAGGATATTGAAGTGTAGTAGGTAGCAACTGTGGTATTTAAAATAGTGAGGGTGTTTCCAAAACAATAATGGCAATGTGATCACTAAAGAAAGTGTAGGAGGAAATTGTCTTCTCTGGAAACATGCTGATTACTAAAGGGATTTGTTGAATGAAATCTGTGCACATCAGAATGGGATCATTGCATGTGAAAGGAAAAGGTAACTTTAAATCGGTATTTAAATAGGAGATGGAAGCGACAGTTCTCTGTTAGGGTGAAGCTAACCAGTTGCACTGGGAGCATAAAACTAGGCAGACAAAAAGATTGGTAGATAAGGGAGGAAGAAGTGAACAGAGAAAGAAAAGTCTAAATTGGAGAAGATGGTGTTGGCAGTACATGCCAGAGAGTTTGGGAGTTGACAGACTCTGCTTGCTTGCTGTTTCGGATGGGAGTGAACAAGCAGCACACTGTGAGCTGGGGTAACTGCCGCACTGGCGGGAAGGCTTCCTCTGTGTCAGTAAATATGACTCAGAAGAGCCCAGGGAACACCTAAAAGCAGCATCGTGTCCCTGTTAGTCACAGTTTAGTTGAAGTACTTGTATTGTTCAGTGTGGTCGTGTAAACGTGGTAATTGCTTCAACTGCGTATTTCAGTGGTACAACTGCCTGCATTAAGTCTGTTCCTGCCTCTTTCAACAAAAGATGAGAAGCCTTTCAAAGAAGGGAAGCGGTCATTTGTTTTGCATTTTTTGGAGAGCGTTTTTTTGAAGTTCTGAATGTGGCAGGTTATTGCAGCTGGTGAACCTAATAGAGCCACACCAAGTAATGCTTGTGTAGTGATGCCTTCCACCAGCTGAGAATGTGGCCCTGGTGCCATTTGGGTTGCATGATAGTTACAGGCCATCGTACCAGCTATTCACTCTGTAAATGTTAAATCATAAAATCATAGAATCATTAAGATTGGAAAAGACCTCTGAGGTCATCCAGTCCAGCCATCAACCCAACACCACCATGCCTACTAAAATATAAAAGTGTATAAATAAATAGAAGTATTGATACTAAAATGTCTCAAAAAACAGCTAGCGTATATTAGAAGTTCTCAGAATCAAAATATTGCTTTAAAATGTAAGTATATCGATGATTTTAAGTATTGACCTGCAGCATTTGTGTGTGCTACTTGAGTAGTCTGCATGTGTACAGGTAGAGAAAAGTAGATAGCAGTGTCTTTTACTGTGACTGATATTGCTATGACTGACCATCCTTATTTCTTCTTTAAAATGCCATAAACTGAAACTGTTTAACAGAACTATTTATGTAAAGAAGAATTTATGCTACCTTTTTTTTAATGCTACTTTTTTTAATACAGGGGCACAATCATAAGTACTAGAGTTTCAGAGTTTTCTCAGTTTTCTATTATTGCTAACTTAACGGGTGCACCAAAGTAAAAAAAGTATGCTGCAGTAAAACCCCAGCCTTTAAGAAGTGTTAAAATATGTGTCAATCTATAGATTAAATTGTGCTGGTGTGTTATAAGTCTCTTTATTCCAGAAAAAGCTAAAGTAAATGTTTCCCACAATAAAAACACTGAGGGGAGATTTATTTGAAAATTATGTGTAATGTACTCTACCATCTCGCATTGTAGCCTTTTTCCCCAGAATCTTGATCCTGAAAATATTTACAGAAAAGGTTCACAGAAGGGAATTTCACAGGAAAGAAAATGTGTTTTGGAAGAAGAGACACAAAATTATTGCCTAACTATTCTGGAAGTCTCTTGCTGATTGTTAAAGTGGTGTTTCAGCCTGGCTTCAGGAGGGCCTCCGAGGCAGCTCAGTGCCCCTCCAGAGAGAGGACGGTGCCTGACTGCTGGATCCACGGCCCTCCTCTAAGATTCCTGTTGGTTCTGGGGGATTATTGAATTAAAGGGGAAAGAGAATGATTCTGATGTTAAGAATTAATTTGTCAGTTACTGTTAGAAATCTAAAGCTTCTGCCTTAGAATTGGTTATAGTCTTAGTCATGTGCTTGATACACTTAAGAAATTAACTAAACTGATAACTTCTAAATCATTTTTGATTGTATATGTATGTTTATTAATGCAGGCAAGAAGACAACAAGACCCTAGTCCTGGATCTAACCTAGGAAGTGGTGATGATCTCAAACTACGTTAATCAACAACAGCAGGCATACCATGGGTCTGCACATGTGCATTGCTTCTACTTGGCAAAGGATTTAATAAAAGACCAGAAACTGTGATAACTGGGTATACTATGGTCTGTTTCCTGACCTGCGGCAGTCAAAATCACCATGAACTGCCATGGTTTGCACTATGTTTATGTTACAATACCTGCATTTCCCATTTTAAGCATGTAGCCAGTGGCAATTTGAAATTTTGTTTTTCTATGCAAACTTATTTTTGTTGGCACTATTTTAGTGAAATGGAAACTTATGCAGCTATAAAACCATTTTTCTCAACTGTAATAAAAATTGTCACTTAAAAAAATAGGTCAAGATATTGCAGATTTTCAACTTTTTTAATTTTTTTTTTTGTAAACTGCTGGAAGGCAATGCATTCCAAGCTTAATTTTTTTTTTAATATGGGCTTTTGGAATTTTGATTGTCCTTAATGTGCTCCTGCTTTATTTTAGATATGCATTCTTATCTTCCTTTCAGTTTTCTTTTTTCCTAAATTTGCAAGACCTTCTTAAAACTGCTGACATTATTTTGCATTATTTCCAAGCTAAACCCAGTGAATCAGAGCTGTTGGAATCAGTTTACAAAATTGTGGGTTTGTAAATGTTACAGTTGCAGTATTCTTTTAACTGCTAACAATTCATTGGTTCTACTTTTTAAATGACAAAATCTTAAAATATATATTTTCATGCATTAATGCATTCTGCCCCAGTATCTGTCTTAGATTTTATTCTGTATCAAGTGAGTTTGGGTGGTTGTTATACCCCTGTATATAGTACTTTACTGAAACTCATAGGAAGTCGCAGGCTGGCTTCTGTTTTATTCAGGGATTTTTTTAAATAGTTCTTAAAAGGGATACTGCAACTCTACAGTCAGATTCAACAGCATGTTAAACTGGGAACAAAAGTGATCAGCTGCCAAGGTGATATGTATTAAATCATGTTTAAGATAGCTGCTTTAAGTATATTTTATATCTTAGGCTTTTTGTAAAGTTGTACTGAATGGTGAAAAGTTAAAATGAGGTTGTGTGCAGAAAATCTCATACTGTGCATAGGACACTTCTATTAAATCTTATGCAAATTAAGACTACATTGCAGTATATATTGCATTTTCTAACAGGGTAAGATTTGGGATGAGTTAATCTGTGTGAATTACCTTGTCTTATTTGGGGTGATGGTAAATGGACCTGTTCCAAATTTGTCATTGCATCCAATATATGACGAAAACTGATCAGAAATGTGATGTCATTTGGCTTTGTTAAAATGTGGTGCTTCCTTGTACAGCCTGGTTAATTAAAATGTCACTTAAATACCTTTTTAAAATAGGTGATCTGATTTCAGTATTTTACAAATTATTTTGAAGGTAGAAACTCTGTATGGTTAGAACAGTTAAATCTCTATTCTATAATTAGGATAATTACATTCCTTATTAATGGCAAAACAATTGATGCAAAAGAGGTCTTGCAGAAATGTAAGCAGATGTCAATGTGAAGGAGAATCTTTGTGTGTTAATAATACGAATATTTAACATTCACTTAAAAATGTCAGTTAGTGTAAACTGTGAGAATGTCATCAAATAGAAATATTTTGATACTTCAATTTAAATATGATTCACCTGAAAGAGAACCTTTTTCACTTTGTGGCCACGTATTCTTCTTGCTCTTCTTCCCCCAAAGAAATAATTTTTCTAAAGTGTTTCTGCAGTGAGTTATTTAAGGGACACACACACGCATCCGCACGCATCCCTAGCCTTGGATCTTCTCTGCCATCTGTGTATTTTTGATGGAATAGTCTGAAGATTTATTTTAAAAGGTTTTCCTAACGTTTTAGACGGTGGTTTTAAACCATAAGTACACAGGAAATTACGCTATCAGATATTAACGCTGCATTCTTTGTGTAAATACTGAACTTTCCCTATCATCATTTAGCATTCTGCTGCTTTTGATATCTTAATGCTGGCATTAAGATCACAAGCCCTTACCCTCTGCTGGTTAGTGCAGACTTTTTAAAGTGCATTTTAAGTTATTGATGCAATTTGATATTTTTCATAATTTCTATTTAAACTGAAGTTGCATCATCTTTCTTGAATTCATCTCCTGTAAGAGTTGCCTTAAGCTACAAGATTGCTTTTGCTACTTTTTGTGTTGTATGTTTAACTTTCATAATAAACTTCTGTGTAGTGAAAACAAGTTGCTGTAAATTTATTTTTGACATCCTGTTACTGCACGCTGACGTACTGCGCGTTTCTGGGGTAAGTTTCCAACCTGCTGCCAGTGCACAGCTGCCTTCGATGTCCGTGGCTAAAGCAACAGTGACACCCAGTGGTCACTTACCCCGGACGCCCCCGTGTTTAGGGACTGGGGGGGGGGTGTATTCGCGGCTCAAGCTTTTACTGTAAGAGGGCATACATTGGGGGAACGTGAATTTTGCTGCTCTAAAATGCTTGTGGTTTTTTATAACTGATACGCCCTGCTTACTCTGAAAGCATATATCTACTTCAGTAACCCTAAGAAATTTTCTTTTAATCTCATTGTGTTCTAACAGTTGTGCATGCTTGTGGAAGAGCATCGTTCATGGGCATGTTTTTATAGCTGCCATTAAACCTTGCTAATTATGCTGCTTTGGATGAGGAGGAAAACAAGGTAGTTTGCACATTGAAATTGAGGAAATGGCAAAATGTGGTAAAGTACTGTGGGGACAATATGACTTATGAGCTACACCTGAAAAACTTGTCTGAAGCTGCTAAAATTTTTGGTGCTATAACCTCAAATTTCAAATATGGAAGTGGCAGTGGTGGTTATGTACTGAAATCATGTAGAGGATTGCCACCTTAACTTGAGACCTGCAGTCTGCTTTGGCAGTATTTGCGTGCAAAAGGACAAAGTATAACCTTATTTCATGCTTTTAAAATCTGACTAAACAGATCAGAGAGTGCCTAATAAAAACTGTGTTGACTGTGACCTGTGGCTCTTCTGAAGAGGGTCTGTAGTTTGGAAGGGAGGTAGCTCTTAAAACAGACATAAAGGACAAACTATGTTACTCTCATTCTGTGTTCCTGACAGCAGACAGTGTCTTTCTTAGCTGCTGCTATCAAAACAGTTTATTTTGAAAGGCATCTTCAAGGAGCAGTTAGTAAAGCCATTAGATAACTTGTTGGTTTACCTGCAAGTTCCTGGAATGATTCGCTTTTCTGCCCAAGGTGCATCACAAGTGGATGAGCACCTTACTGGGAAAGCCTTTTCTTGAGTGGAGGCATCTGAAGGACAGAGGCACATGGTCCCCTGACTCCTCTTATATTGAGTTTGCCTCTCAGGTGCATAAATAGCAGAGGGAATCTGAAAATCTTCCTGTGTGAGGCACCTATGGCAGAAAAGGATTTTAAAAACATTACAACCCTTTCCCTCAGTTAGCATGACTTAGGGATGGCTGTGTTCAATTTTGGAGAGAAAGACCACTGGAAATGTGGGAGCTTATTGGTGACCTAGAGCGGGTGAGGTATGGTCACTTCTGGCTTGCTTTTGTAACCTCTCGCAGTTACACGGCCTCTTCCTAACCTGGGAGAATCCAGCGTATTAACTGTTTAGTCGATTTTACTTACGTTTCCAAAACCTGAGCGAATGGGTTTCCTAGCCTCCCTTGAAGGAAGCGGGAGCTATCAGCTGTCCTGGTCTGGGCGCCGGGTCCTCCTTTTGGAAGTGGGAAATTGCAAATGAAACTGTGGGTGAAACAGCAGCTTTTCTGTTCCTGCAGATCTGTGGTGTTTTGTCTAATAACAAGCCTTGTTCAGGTAAGAGCTGGGAAGTTAAATGAAGGAGATGTGGTTTTCAAGAACTCCAAAATTGCATGGCCTGACAGGATCTTGGCAGGACTTCTGTATTTTTTTTTTTTTTTTTTTGTCCATCATTAGGTCAGGACTCCATTACAGATGTATTTATGAGTCCATCCTGTCTGCATAGAAATGGGACCAATTTTGGTAAAGTTACATTATTTTGTTACTACATTTCCAAGGCAAATAAGAGAATGACAAAAATGGCTTCAAGGATGAGAATTGCAGTGAGAAGTTACAGCAGAGTGAACATTTGCATAGGCAACATTTCTCAAAACTCATTTGCCTGACATCCTGTCTTCACACTGCCACGAAATGTAAATCCCAGGGCATGCATATTCATCAGCTGCTGCATGGCTTGGAGCTGTTCAGGGTTTAAGTAACTTTATTAAATAGCTTTCTCAATTACAGGTTGAGATAAGTGAATTTCCAGAATTGCCTCGGGCTCATTTCTTAAAGCTCAGAAGTGAGCTTTAAGGGGAAAAAGTAACACTGAAGAGCCGAGTGCTGCCTCAGTGGCTGCTGTTGCCCTGCGGTGGGTGGCTGTGGAAAAGCCTGTAGGAGGGGAAGAAGTTGGAAATAGGAATGTTCATTGCTTAGCCTTATGCTTGCTCATCCTGGTTCACAGTTTATCACAGCTGGTGAGACTTCTGCAAAGTCTTTCTCACTCCCCACAACTCTTCTGATGAGTAGCTTGGTGTTTGCCAGCCTGTTAGACTTGATGACGGTGTCTTGGGGGACGTGGCTTTTCCCAGTGCTCCACTTTCCCTTCTTCCTCAGGCTGTAATTTTCTGTTTTTCATGGCAACTGGTCACCTTGTCCACCTTTCACCCGTTGCAATCCTCTCTCGCTTTCCTGTAGCAGGTGATGAGTTAGCTTGAAAGCACAAAAACCTTCTGGACCTGAATAAAAGTTTGTGCCTGAAAGCTCCTGTCTTTTCCAGCTGCTATAGACTGGTTTGTTGGAAGCCACTGTCCCTATGAGCCTTGCACGCTTGCATCCCCAGACCCTTTTAGCTACAATAGCACTGCATTTGGTGTTCATGCTGTGCAAAAGTCCCGCAGACTATAGGCCTAGAAAAAACAATCTGTGTAAGAGAAACTTTTGGCTGCTGGATGCACTTGGCTTTCATAGCTTCTTACATGAATAGGCTGCTGCTGAAGCACATGGCTGGGGTGATGGTGCTGCTGCTGGGATATCTTGGGAATATCTTGCCCTTTGTGACAGTGATGCAGATCATGGCTTTTCAGGTTGTGCTACTTGGGGAGATTTCAGACATGAAGAGCTGAGGTCTGCACAGGGGGGGAGTAAGCCAGTTCATGGAAGAAGCCACGCGAAGGTAGAGTTAACCAGTTGGATGGTAAGGCTTTGCCTTTGGGAAGTGAGCAGGTACCTGTGCACCTCAGGTTGGAAGAGAAAATGGGGTGGGGGAAGGGGGGACCGGGTGGGGGAAGGGGGGACCTGCTGGGGCAGGCATTCCTGGCAGCAATAGTTTCCTTCAAGTGTAGTGCACACTGTTGTGTTTGCCCTTGCTTTAGGTTGGCCAAAATGGTTGTGGCTTTTGGCTCAAGTCTTGAGCAGAAGAGAGGCCATGTGGTACTGAGGGCTTATAAATAGTGCAACGGTTCTGGGTGCCAATTAGTGGATTTGGTGAGAGAAGCAGGAAGCATATCCCTCGGTACGAGCAAGGATGCCGACATCTGAACCCCCTCACATCCTGCGTGAGCCTGCTTTCTGGCCTGCCTGCCTCTGCCTTTGGCTGGAGATACCATCTCGAGTCCCTGTTCTCTTCCTGCTGTGGCACAGTTAAGCCCTTTGCACAGCTGTATTTGGGTCTTGTTTGTAATCATGTATTATATCATAAAGCCTTGCAGGAGGTGGGCCTGAGTGGTGCTTCCCTCAGGAGCCGGCTCCCACCACGCAGATGAGCGACCACTTGGGCAAATACTGCTGGATGAGGACATTGTCCCTGCTTGAAGGCATCTTGCTGCCCAAGTTTCTCTGGGGTAGCTGGGAGTTCAGTGGCATTCAGTGGTCAGATGTACTGAATGAATTGCCAAGGCTCATTCCTGGCTTCTTCAGTTGGCTTGGTCATTTTAATTCAACGGCGTAGCACCTTGCTCATATTTTGTGCAGTTTTGGTACACTGGGCTGCTGTTCTCGGCTCCTGAAGGCAGCAGAGCAGGAAAGGGTGATCACAGCTCAATGTACAGCTGTAGGTTTCTTCTTCTGTGCATTGGGCTTTCTTCTGCAGTAAGTGCTGATACCTCTTCCAAAATCCTGCCCACCTTTATGTTGAAACTCCCTCCAAACAAGGGCCTCAGTCTGCATCTCAGCTGCCACAGCAACAGTCCTCTCCCATAGCAAGTGATTTCTCTGCACCCTCCATTTCTGAGAGCATGGAGCTGCAGGGCAGGGAGCGACCTCCTGGTGAAACCCCAGGAGCTCTAAGCTTGGAGAAGAGCAGAGAGGTTGATGGGGAGAGCACAGGTTAGCTGATAGATTGCAAACAAAACCATGGGGGGAACAACTCTTACCAGAAGACAATTCTTAAGAAACAGGTAGCTCCATCCAGAAACACCAATCTAACCATCACCTCTAAGTTGGGAAGGCTGCTGAGCATCTTGCTTCCTAGAATGACGTGTCACCTACCCAGAAAGAGGGCCAGGTCCCCTCCTGCCCCATCAAAAGCCAAGTAGCCCCATGCTTTGCAGCACCCTAGCCCACTCTCCCCACTGGCCCCTGCTCCGGGGCAGCACTGTAGTGGGACACCTGCCCCAGAAGTGGGATGCTGCAGTCCTCTTCCCAGCACCATCCCACTCCTCAGTGGCCTTCCCCAACAACCCAAGGCCTCTAGCTGCCACCTGTGCCTTGCTGCCAACCTGCAGCCACCTGGGTAGCTCATCCCTGAAGCCAGGAGTCTGTGCTGCTGCTGCTTCAGCCCAGAAGGGGAGGATATTTGGGGATGCTCTGCCCTGCATGCAGGCTGGCCATGCTGCAGCTCCAGGTCCTTTGCTCCAGCTGTGTTTGAGGACTGGGAGCCAGGGTGAGGAGGGAAGGGAGGGACACGGAGCGCTGCACATGCAGTCTGCTCCTGAGCTGCCCACTGTTCACCACCTGCTTGGGCCAGAGCTGCTGCTGCCAATGAAAAGCCCCCAAGCCCCTTCCCAGCAGTGATGGCCCTGACCCAGAGAAGCTCAGCAGATGCTCCCACACAGAGGAGAGGTTAGATCCTCTTTTTTGTTCTGCTTTCAGTTCTGCTCTGCAGACCACATCTGGCGTAGGACCACCAGGACCTGACCTGGTGTCAGTGGGCCTGTGGGGCATGTGACTCTCCAAAACCACCAACCCTACCAAGGTGCCTTAGTCACCGGCTACTTCAAACCCTCCAGCATCTTACCCTCTCTTTCTGCATCCAGAGCAGGATGTGCTGGCGGGGCCTTGGGGTACCACACTGCAAAGTGGGGCCAGAGGGGAAGGAAATAAACTGGCAAGTCAGACCCTGTAGCCCAGGCACGCAAGAGATGGCTGGAAAGGGAACAGGAGTGGGATGGAAAAGTAGGGTCTGCAGGAGGGACCTCGTTCCAGCTGGTTGCCTGGCCAGGGAGGGATGCCAGCCATCCCTTGTGGCTCTCCAGCATGGCACACCACAGCCAGGAGACACCGGCCCTAGCAGGACCTCTTGTCTTGCCAGCAAATTCTGCTCATGCTCTGCTCTGATGAGTTCATAAGAGACTTTTAACTGTGACAGTGGGCCCTTTGAAAAGCTGTCCTCTTTACTGTATTGACAATCTGCCACTCTTTTAACATGCTGCCCTGCGTTTTAGTGCTGTAGCCCTGTTGCTCAGGCTGGCTTTAATAGAGCGGCAGCCGGTGGACATTTCCCACTTGGTGTGTGCCGTGTTCACCCTCTGGCACGTATCATGGGATCTGGCCACTCAACCTCTCTGAAACAATTTCTTGGTCCAGAGAAAGTATTGGTGATGGTAACACACTGGTCAACAGAGGTGGAGGTTTGCATGGGAGACCAGCGGTGTGGCTCTGAGGCAGATGTGGAGGGGAGCCCAGCTCCCTGCTGAGCAGATTTTCAGCGGTTCACAGCTTTCTGCCATGTGGGCTGGGTGCCACAAGACAGTGGCAGCAAGCACAGATGTTGGTTTGGGTGGAAAACTGATCCTCTGGGTGTAAGACCCTTTCTTGCCAGGATCTGCGGTATGGGATCTGCACAGTGAAGTCCGTGCTAGCAGCACCGGCAGCGGCGTAGGGTGCACATGCTCTTCCCAGCTCCCCAGAGGGCTGCAGGGCAGTTGGCTGGTGTCCCACAACCATGAAAAAAACAAAAAAGGGACAGAAACATAGCTATGGCTACAGGGAGTACAGCCGCCACCAGCCTGAGCAAACACCCAGCCACTTTCATGTGCTGCTCCCCGAAACCCAGCGAAATCTGGCATGGTGGGGACCAGGGTTGCTCTCAAACATCATTTAACAAAGCTCGGCCGCAGGGAGGAATTTCCAGCGATGTGTGCGTCGGACCAAGTAATTTCCCGCTGTGAAATGAACAGGCTGCAAAGGGGGCTGGGAGCTGTGAGCAAGGCTTAATGAGCATCTCTTTTGTTTGTTTTACTGCAGCCTGTGAGTAAGATTCGATTTACCCCCATGCTGCTTGTTTGCCAGTAGTCAGCAACAACCTGGGCAGCCAGAGATCTTCAGGGACTCTGAGAGGGCTCCATCATCCTGCTGCTCTGACTCATGTCTCATCAAATGATGAAACCCCGAGCGCCGGGACTGGAGCAGGCTGGTGTGGGGGCTGTCCCCTCTGCTCCCTTCCTCATGTGCTTTGTCCGTGGCTCTTCCTCGTCATCCACTCAGACACTCCAACATTCCTTTTAGAAACATCTCTGGAGGTGAAACAGCCCAGGTGAAAGCCCTGCCACGCGCACAGCACACCTGGCTCTGTAAGGCTTTGGGATAAGGGGTTTGTGGGATTCTATAGGAACCCATCTTTTACTTTTTGTACAAAATCTGTGCTTTTTTTTATTATTATTTTTTTTACAGAAACCCTGTGCTCTGCCCCAGGTTGAATTTTCCCACAAGTTTTTGATGCACACTTAAAAACCTCAAGCACCCCACCTCCAAAGGAAGAAAGCAGCCAGCAGCTCGCTGGAAGGAGGCTCCCTTTGTGCCAGCTGCCAACACCAGCGGCTCCATGCCGACTGATCTGGGAAGGGCTGAATGACCATCACCTCCGCCGGCCACCCCTTGCCCTGCTGCACCTCCGGCTCCCTGCCCGGAGGAGGTGAGCAGGTGCCAGCTCCCTGCCCGGTAGTGCCGGTACCACGGAAAGCTAGACTTCGCACCCTGCCCATGCCTGGCAGCATCTCCCAGGCTAAACCGCCGCGAGAAGGAAAGAGAAACCGGGGCATCTGTTTCTAATGAAGCCGAAGCCACTTTGGATCTAGCTCTGCATGAATCAGAGCTTTTAAAATATATCTGGAGGGGCCAAGTTCTGTGAAATACACATAATTGCATGAGCCGTCAAGCGGGGAACTGCTGCTGTGCGGTTAACAGCCCCTCCTGCCCCAGCTTTTACTGCTGCTCCCTTTCTACCTTGGAAATGCTTCATCCTTGCCCATACAGCCTTCCTCCCCGGCCACTGCCCTTGCCCCAGCCCTGCAAAATGTCCTGTAAGGGGCAGGAGCTGTTCCAGCTGCTCTTCTTCTCAGTTGGTGTTTAGCATAATGTCTTGGCATCTTTGGGTGAGCGCTGGGAGCCTCCCGTTTCTGCCCATCTCTAGACACCATGCATAGTGCAAAAGTACAGGGGAGGTTTTGTACCTGCCATGTGCCCAAATCTGGGATATGGCAAATGATGCCGGTGGCCACCGTGGTCCTGATGGAGCAAAGCATGTGCCAAAGCCTTGCCATGCTCTTCAGCCTGTGCCAGGCGCACATCACCTTCTTATCCCTGGCCAAGCACAGGCTCACCTTCAAAGTCTTCATTCTTGATGGGCCATGTGGCTGCAAGCCCAGCACACCCTGGAGCTGGTGGGGAGGAGGATGCCTTCCCAGAGCATGCAAGCCCCAGCCCACGGAGTTTTTCTGGACGAGGCTCGTGACGTGTTGGAGACTTTGTATGCAGGTAACCGGCCTGTTGAAAAAAGGTGCTTTCTGCCCCGCCACCCCTTGGCTGCAGCATCCACAGGCAGAGCAGCGGGGCAGCTCCTTGCACCCTGGCTGGGTGCTGACGCTGCACATTCTGTCTGTGTTAACCTTGGCCACCACTCCAGTGGGTTTCTGGGTGATTGAAAACATCCCAGCAGGGCGTGCTTAGCGCAGGCAAGGAGGGGAGAAGCGCTGAGCCAGGGAAATGGAGCCAGGGGTCTCCTCTGGGAAGGGCCAGGCTCGGCACTGCCAGCCCCTGCCTGGCTTGGGGCCCCCACCCTGGCACTGATGGGGCACAAGGCGCGGCATCCCTCTGCCTGAGCTGGGTCTGTGGGTGCTGCCCACCTCGACGGGACCCAGGGCACCCAAAGCTCTTGGTTGTGGAATAAATCCCGTTGAAGAGGTGGATAAATTCCCCTGGAAAGTTGTGATAAATCCCTTCCGGAGAGTCTCAATGCTTCCCCCAGGAGCACAAGCAAAGACCTCCCTTGCTCTGCAGCTGGAGAAGCTGCAAAAGCTGTTTGGGAACATTTCTAACTGCAAACCCAAAGCTTTCCAGCAGGAAATGCACCTCCAAAAAAATAAGAGCAACTTCAGAGCTTTACAGCAAGTATCTTTCCCCCAGCCGGAACAGCACTGCCAAGTCTGGGGTCTGTTGCCAGTGCACTTTCCTGAGCAGCCGCAGGGCAGGTTTCTTTACAGACATGATTTGCGTCGCTGCTAAATCTCATCAGGAGAGGGCAGCTCGCCTTCACTGTGAGCCACCAGCACTTTTTCCCAAGCACAGCTGCAGCCCCACACCCTCTAAGCCCTGGTGCATTTTTGGTCCCTCCTGGTAGCTTTTGCATTTTTTTGCCCCTTTCTTTTCACTGGCTGGATTGCAAAGCCCAGCTCTTCTCTGCTAACATCTCCCCGCAGATGTGTGGAATTTAGGAAAGTCAAGTAAAAATCTAGTAATTCCCTACAGCTGCCAAACCCACCCCAAAACGTGATGGCATTGCAAGCCTTTGGTAGCAGGGAACCCAGATCACTTCTAATGGACATATCTGCTGTCAATCCTTTGGTCTGAAACATTAACAACTGAGCTAGTCTTTAAAAAAAAAAGTTATTATTTTTCAGAAGCTGTGCATTGCTTTCTGAGTCCTGGGACTGGGCTTAGGTATTTTCCAAGAATTGCTCCATAATCTGGAGAGTGAACAATAATTTTTTTTTTAATTTAATTTTTACCTGTCTTAAGCTGCTGCCAAAATGATGGTGCTTTGCCCAACCTGTCTTGAAAATGCCATGTCACCTGGTGTTTGGGGAAATGCCATGTCACTGGGGGAGCATGGGAGGGCTCCTCAGGTCACTCTCGGGGTGTTTGGTTCCAGTTGCCCACACTGGTCTCTGCTTCCGACCTTCACCAGCCCCAGATAGGGAAAGCACCCGGTACACAGCAGGGACACATGGGGCAGCTCCATCCCTGGCACTCTGCACACACTGGCTGCTCCTGGCCCCTGAACGCAACCCATAGCACAGAGGTATCCAAAGGGAAAAACATCCCCATGTCCCCAGGCAGCTTGCTGGTGCTGGCCTCGTTAGGAGCAGAATTGGTGCTGGGGGAGCCAGGAATTTTTCATAACCTCTGGCTCAGCCGTGCAAAAAAGAAAAAAACCAACCCACCTTGTGGCTGGAGCTCTGCCCGGGACAGTCTCACCAGGCGAGGATAAAGCCAGGGGAGGGATGTGCCCAGAGGAGATGGAGGTGACACGGGTGGGTCTGTAGCCTGTCTACAGAGCTGATGGTCTCCTGTGCAAAACCCCGAGCCTTTGGAGCAAGGGAATTGAAGGCAACCTTCAAGCTGCTTGTCTATGGTGGTGCAACCAACATCTATGCAAACAAAGCCTTGGGTGGGTTTTCTGCCTTCTAGTGACTTGGGATTTTTTTTTCTTTACTGACCTTGGCCAGTGGAACAAGAGCTGTGGTTTAAAAGGAAACCAGCCCCTCTGGGAATCCAGGGAGGATGCCTTAGGTGCATGGGGGTACTTTCCTGTGCCCGGGGAAGCAGAGGGCTGGGGCTCAGTGGTGGGCACGGACACAAGGAGGTGCTCTGTCTCCAGCTGTGCCTGCACTTTTCTCCTTCAGGATGCTGCAGTAGGATTTTCAGCCGGCTGGGATTTACTGCTGCTGGGTACCTGTGCCCCAGGACCTCCCTCCTCACCCTGGGGCAGTCACTGCAGTCCCACAGGCTGGCCGGAAAATACCCAACACATCTGCTGTCCAGTGCCACGGCCCTCGCCTGCCCCCCTGGCAGCTTTGCTCCCAGTTATTTAAGGGGTGTGTTTTAAGCTCAGAGATGAAGAAGGGGCTGGCATGCTCCCTGGATGAGAGCCCCCTGAAAATACACTGGTTATTATTTTAAAGAGCAAAGCCCCAGCATGGTGAGGCTGGGAGGTGGCGGTGGCTTGGGCACCGGTGTCGGCAGCACCGACCCCTCCCCTGCCTTTGGTTAGGGTTTGGGGTGATGTGTGAAAACAGATAGCAGGGTAGAGGCACATCCAGAAAGTAATTAGCTCGGGCTTTATTTTTTTCCCAGTTGTATTTGGCCTTCTTTCTTCTTGCTTTCTAATCTCTGAGCCTATGTGGGGAGTTCAGCTCATACTTCCAGTATTCTTTTTCAAAGGATACTGAATTTTTTTTTAATGAAAGCCAGCCTGTTGCATTCCCCAGTTTGCAGTGCTGGGTGTTTAAAGGGCATCACCTAATGCAGGAGTGAGTTGGCAAAGAGGTTCTGCAAAGCCCAGGTGAGCTGCGTCTACCTGCTTTCCATCCAGTATCCCTACTTGAGGGGTACATGTGTCCTGGGCCCAGTTAAAAGTGGGTGCTGGGGTGTCCTTCATGCCCCATTAAATAAATGGGGTACACAAGATTTCTAGCTAGGTATTTCTTCTCTCATGTATGTTCCTTATGGATGCCACCATATATATTTATATATGATGAATCGGAGCGCCACAGGTGGCTCGTGATGAAGGATCAGTCCGTGCTCCCAGAAGAGGAAGGGCTAATTTCTCTTTTTGAGCCAATAAAGACATGTCAGAGAGCTGCAAGGAAGAGGAAAAATTGGCAGCACCTCTGCGCTTTTCAGCGTATTAAGATGTCACCATGCTTGGATTTAAAAAAAAAAAAAAGCAAGCGAGGCATGAATAATAAATAGAGCAATGTGCAGCTGACTTCAAGGGAAAGCTAATTTCCCTGGGGCTTGCTCCATGCTGTATACGTTAAAATCTGGCCTGCTTTGACAGCTCTGTGACCCGAAGGCAGAGAAATGCGGTGTTTAGAGCAGAGCCTAGCCAAGGTCCTGCTCCCAAATGTGACTGGGAGGTTTTTTTTAATGCTTTGATTCCCCCTGCCAGCAATGGCTTGGTCTGCCCATGGAAAAAGAGGTGTGACTACACCCATCTGTATTTATATATACTGGCTGTTAAAAGAGTTGTTTGGAACTATGAGGGACACCTTTTATTTGCAGCTGGCTTGGAAGCAGTGTGTACGCAGCCTGTGTACGTTGGGTTTTAGAGAGCAAAGCGCAATACTCCACCATGCAAAGGCTACATCGGTGCAGCAGGCAGCTCACTGGCAGGCATCAGCTCAGGCAGGAGGGAAAGACAAGTTACTGCTTTTCCACCCAAGAGCCAGGGCCTCTGGAGCAGGCTGGCTCACTCTGGGCTTTATGAAGACTGAAGGTTGCTGGTGACACAAGGAGCACACAGAGTATCTGACGCGAACGTGAGGCTGCTGGTGGGAAGGAGATACAGTGGAAAACCTAGCAGGAATTTTGTTTTTCCTTTTTTTTTTTTTTTTTTATATGAACAACTCAAACTTCTGTGGTTACCTGCATGAAATGTTTTCTTAAATGGTATTTGCCGCCCTGCTGTGGGATATTCTGTGTGATGGATATTCTGTGCGACAGGGCTGGCCTGCTGCAGACCTCTGATGGGACATTGTGGGCACGTGGGACGGGATGTGTGGGCAGCATGTGAATGATGGGGTCAAGCCAGGACAGAGCATCACCACCTCAAGTGATGCAGCAGAGGAGAGGGGACGGGAGATGGGTATCGCCCAAGGAGAGGTTTTTCTGCTGCCACCCTCAAATAAACGTGGAAAAAATGCATCTCCCCCCACTCCCTGCCCCTTGTGGAGCCTCACCCTGCCAGCAGAAGGAATTACAGCTGCTTCCAAACCCTCTGGACCCTCTTGACTTTTCCATCACTCATGCAGCCCTACTCCAGCGGACGTGTTGCTTCACGTAAGGCTGGCACAAGTCTGTACCCTTGGTTTTCGTCATGTGTATTTTTAATTCCCTGCTTATGTTGGGCAATGCTTGATCTGGTGCCATTCATCTTGGATCAAATCTCTGTGGTAAAAATGGGTGATGGTCTGACGTGGGGTGTCATCCAAGGTGGTGGCAGCCTTGGGAGGGTGGCAGCATCTCAGCATCTTGGGAGAGCTCCATTATCCTCATTCATTGCATGGATGCCAACTGCTTGCACCTGGGGTCCTTTGGGTCTCAGCAAAGCAGATTCATGCATGGTGACCACCACCCTAGGGGCAAGGTTCAACTTCTTTAGGGAAAAAAGCTCAGGATTTGGTTACCACAGCCCGTTGGGTGGTGACCCCCCTGTTTTCTCAAATAATATTGCAAAGCCAATGACCTCATTATGACTTTCTTCCTTACTGAGTCATTCCTGAGCTTGTTCTGGTAACTTTGCTCGTGCCACTGACTAATTTCTCCTTAACTCCTTCCCCCACGCCTTTGTCCCCCACCCTGGCCTTTCAACTGGAAAAACTGGATGCAACTGGGTTGGTTTGGGTTTGCTTTTTCTTTTTTTTTTTTTAATCCTCCGAGCTTACCGTGAGGGCTGTGAGTCGGTGAAATTAGGGCTTGTGTTGTAGGTCTGACACTCGTCTGGAGACAAGGACAGGGGGTGTCAGTTAGGTCTCTACCCACCACCCCCAGGGCAGCCCCGAGGCT
>VZTL01074108.1:0-13726 GCA_013400535.1 Scopus umbretta | reverse complement strand
TGCTCACCACCCGCTGACCAATGCCCAGCCAGTTCCTGAACAGTGGTCACTGCCTCCCTGGCTAAGGTCCCCCAGTTTCTATACTGAGTATGGTATCATATGGTATGGAATAGCCCTGTGGCCAGTTTGGGGCAGCTGTCCTGGCTGTGCCCCCTCCCAGTTTCTTGTGCCCCTGGCAGAGCATGGGAAGCTGAAAAGTCCTTGACTAGACTAAACACTACCTAGCAACAACTAAAAACATCAGTGTGTTATCAACATTATTATTCTCATGGTAAATCCAAACCACAGCCTTATGCCAGCTACTAGGAAGAAAATTAATTCTATCCCAGCCAAAACCAGGACAGATTCTTATTGTTACCTTTAACAGAGGTTGATAATTTCTCCTACATTTGTTTCCAGTCTTTCAGTCAACTATTTATCTGTGACAGGACTTTTCAACTTTCCTAAAAAAGCCTGTTAAAACCTTCTTGGAAGCCCATATATACTGTTATGAACCTTACTGACAAGTTTATTGACATCACTAAAGACCTCTTCAAAATTTGTAGGGCATGACTTTATTCTACAAAAGCTGTACTGACTTTTCATACATTCACTTAATTCTGTATTTTATTATAGTTCTGACTGCTTTGCTTGGTACAAATGTCACATGCACTCAGACCAGTGTCTGTATTCCTACAGATTTCTTCTAAAGACCTTTGTGATAATGACACTGCATTTACTCTCTTCCTTTCCTGTGGTAGCAAGACTACTTGAAATGCGAGGTTAGAGACGATAGTCACTACTGTGGCAATTTCATATTAAGCTTCTTCAGAATTTATGCATAAAGAGAATCTAGTCCTTTCTGCTTATTTCTCCTGATGGGTCACCTTCTTCTAACAATACTTCAACATGAGATCATTCTTCATATTTCTCCCCTATGAAGACTTCTATTGTGTTAACTTTCAAAATTCTCTGAAGTGAACACTTATTAAAAAAAGCTCATTTAGCTTTTCTGCTGTGACACTGGCTTCTCTGAGTGAGATTTTTATAACTTCATTATCCATCAGTGTGAGAGAAGCACTCAGAGGTTTTATTTGAATGAAATCTTAATGTTAAAGCTCTGCGTCAATGAACTACTGAAAAAAAGCATGATAGTTTTGCCTTTAACATGTACCTGAATGCACTGGTCTAAGGAATCTAAGAGATCCTACTTTCTTGCTTCTCAACAATTATTTCCTCCCAGAAAAGATAGCAATTGAGCTTACCCAGCTAGCAAACACACACATGCTGGAATTATGTAATAGGAATTTATTCATTTACTATAGGCTCTCAAATGCATCTATAAAGGGAGGGGTCTATGAGTCTTTTTAAGCTTCTGGGGAGTGTAGAACAAGTCAGTAACTCTGAAGGTTATCTACAGAGTAAGGTAGCTACTGCAACAGTGTAATGCAATCAGAATAAGAATATGCTTCAACCAATACAGGGATTTCCTACTTTTTGTACTTGTGTAAAATTCAGAGCAGGTCTGAAATTCCAATTGTTAGACCTAGATATTCCATAACTGTAGGTAAGAGAACCTGAGGTATATTTATCTATCATATTATAGTAATATTATAGCTATAGTTACATACTCTGGTAGATTCGTATGTCTACTGTCAACTCAAAGCATTTTATAAGAACACACAATGGAACTGTGTGGGGTGAGTATATGGAAAAAAAACCCCACATCTACAACAATGGACAATATAGTATATACTTATATGGAGAGAGAGGTGTGTGTATATAGGTATATAGACCTTAATGTTTCAGTAGTTACTGCAATAGAAACAGGGAAACAGTAGTTGCAATAACAACAGTATCTGGAGCTTAGGGACCTAAAAAGAAGATGCTCAGGAATAATCTCTATTTTAATAAACATCCAAAATATTTACAGAAATGGGGACTTTTCTGCTGTACCTCCATGCCGATATCAAAGACGAATGCTTTATAGTCAAGAAAAAAAAAATAAGGATCTTTAATAATCTAGTAAAATTCATATGAAGACATTAATATAATTGATATTAGTATCATTTTAAAATTAAGCTTTTAATTTATAGTATAATTTTCCCAATAGTGTTCCCCTAAATACATTATATTCTAATAATTATCGTTACTATAAAGAAAAGACTTTGTTAAGAGCTAATTTCAACTTAAGCAATTTTTGTCATGAAGAGTAAACTTTCTAAGAGGAATGCTGACACACCATAGAGCTTTCTTTAATTTGATCACTTCTCCAGCTAAAAGTTGTTTAACTTTTCACAGTTCACAGAATCACAGAATTACAGAGTGGTTGTGGTTGGAAGGGACCTCTGGAGATCACCTGGTCCAACCCCCCTTATCAAGCAGGGCCTCCTAGAACCAGTTGACCAGGACTGCATCCAGATGGCTTTTGAATACCCACAAGGTTGGAGATTCCACAGCTTCTCTGGGCAACCTGGGCCAGTGCTCAGTCACCCTCACAGTATAAAAGTGTTTCCTGTTCTTCAGAGGAACCATCCTGTGTTTCAGTTTGTGCCCTTTGCCCTTTGCCTCTTGTACTGTCACTGGACACCACTGGAAAGTGGTGCTCTGTCGTCTTTACACCCTCCCTTCAGGTATTTGTACCCATTGTAGACATTGTACATATTGTACACATTGTACACGTACCTTGTACACATCACCCCTGAACTTTCCTTTCTCAGACTAGACAGTTCCAGCTCTCTCAATAATTAATGATATTGAATGACATATTAACACTCAAATTTCAAAATAACTAATTAGAATATGTCCAGAAAAACACAAATTGTTTTAGTGTGTTTGGTTTATATGGCAAGGTTTCAGTAGCAATGGGGGCTGCAGGGGTGGTGTCTGTGAACAGACACACAATGCTGCCCCCATGTCTAATAGAGCCAGTTTCAGACGACTCCAGGACAGACCTGCTGCTGGCCAAAGCTTAGCCAGTCAGCGACGCTGGTAGTGCCTCTGTGATAACATATCTAAGAAAGGGTAAAAGCTGCTGTGCAACAGCAACTGGGAAAGAGTAGTGAGAATATGTGAAAGAAACAAATCTGCAGACACCAAGGTCAATGAAGGAGTGGGAGGATGTGCTCCAGGTGCTGGAGCAGAGATTCCCATGTAGCCATGGAGAAGACCATGGTGAGGCAGTTTGTCCCTCTGCAGCCTATGGAGGACCATGGTGGAACAGATACCCACCTACAGCTGGACTCCACGCTGGAGCAGGCTCCTGGCAAGAACTACAGCCTGTGCAGAGGTGTGAATGCAAGAGAAGGTCTTCTGGCAACACCTGCGACCTTGTGGGGGACCCACCCTGGAGCAGTCCTTTCTTGAAGTACTGCACCCCATGGAAGGGGCCCACGCTGGAGCAGATTGTGAAGAATTGCAGCCCATAGGAAGGACCCATGCTGGAGAAGTTCATGAAGGACTGTGTCCAATGGGATGAATCCCATGCTGGAGCAGGTGAAGAGTGTGAGGAGGAAGGAGTGGGAGAGACAAAGTGTTATGAGCTGACCACAAACCCCATTCCCTATTTTCCTGTACCATTTGGGGGGAGGAGATAGAAGAGTTGGGAGTGAAAATGACCTCCGAAAGAAGGGAGAGGTGGGGGGAATGTACTTTTAGTTTTGTTCTTATTTCTCATTATCCTACTTGGTTATTAATTGGCAATACATAAAATTAATTTCCCTAAGCTGAGTCTATTTTGCCTGTGATGGTAACTGCTGAATGATCTCCCTGTCCTTATCTTCAGTCACGAGCTTTTACTCATATTTTCTCCCCCTGTCCTGTTGAGGAGGGGGAGTGACAGAGTGGCTTGGTGGGCATCTGGCAGCCAGCCAAGGTCAACCCAGAACATTTAGATACTGAAACCAAAACCAGCCAAAAACCACACATACAAATTTCGTCTAATGGCCTTTTTCTGCTCTTATCCATATTGGTTACTCTCTCTTGCAACTTCATTTATGTCAAGGAGTCACTCATGGCTACACTGTTTGCAACGACGCACTTCATGTAGTTACATTTTTTATACTTTTAAAAAAGAAATTTGCAATCTCTCCATGCTGTTCACCATGTTGTATTCTCTGCAATACAGGCTGCAGAAGAGTTTTCTCTTGAAAGCTTCACATGTACCCTCTTCTGCATCAAGAAATAAAATGCTTCTTTGTTTTTTGAAAACAATGTATTTTCCATGGGTAATATAAAATCACTAGTGTGATTTATGAACTCAAATGAGCTTTCGCCAGATCATATAGTCTGATTTCTATGTAAGTAGAGGCTGTATAATACCACTTCTATTCCTGCAGTGCAACTGATACTGCAATGTGGTTAAAATGTATTTCTAGAAAAGCAGCACATACATATTTGATAAGAAATAGATCCAATGTACTATAACTGTAATGATTTGAAGGGACTGGTGGTGGTGGGGTGTGTGATCATTTTTAGTGTTCTCTTTATTGTATCCTCTACAGCAGAAATAACCCTGTTCAATTTTCTCTTCAATGAAAGCATATGGAATAACATTGAGAGAGATAGCAGCATCTACATAGCTAATATTGCCCACGAAAAAGCATATTAAATAACATTGAACACTGAAACAACATTGAACATTGAAATAACATGTCAAACCACTAGTTTTGGCTCATCCTCCTAATGACTTTCATTGGTGAGGAAAAGTAAAGTTATGCCTGGTAGCTGTAGCTAGACAGTAGTTCCCTGTACCTCATCAGGTGTTCAGCTACTTGTATGAAGGGAAAATTCAAATTGTAACTGCTCAACAGTGGTAATTTATGACTGATGAATAATCTGGCATGAAAGGCAAGAAGGCCCAACTGTAAAAGGAGTTAAAGTGGCTGGAAGCAGAAATGCCAGAGAGAGAAGGACTCCCTGTAAGGAAGTAAAGTTTCTCTTGGTGGTAAGAAACAGCCACAGCATTGTCTTGTAGACATCCTGGAATGTATGTGCTCAGGGGTCACCTTTGGGCAGCAGAGCTGTGCTGGGCGGTGGACCCAAGGCTGGGCCCAGGTGCATCATGGGACTCCTCATAGGGTTGGTGCTGGTGCAAGTGTATATGAGGAATTGGCTTGTAACACATCTTTGTAGACTCCTTATAGAACTGTTCATGGCAGTAGGACTCTGCCCAATGCATTGTTCATTATTTTACTTTATATTTATATTTAAGCACAAACGTGTGTTTAATTTACTTCAAGGGGTACCATAAAAATTGCTCCACATGTATCACCTGTGCTATTCCATGCCCACTAGATCTGGCTTCACAAGTGTCACAGTGAAGCCTGGACTTCTTAAAGAAGCATGACCAGAAGAGTCTTGTCCTCAGATTAATAAGCAGTTTGATTTTGAAGTCTTACCCAGATCAAAAGAGACTTCAATGGAAAATCTACTCATCCTGTGTAAGTGTCCTATTTAGTGCAAGGAACAATACTTCTGTGCAACCGGAGTGGCTTCTACTCAGTCTGAGAAAGAAAGCCCTTACCTTATGTACCTTCAGGATAGCTCTTCAGATTAGGATTCCCAAGGGGAAGGGAGCACTTTCCAATATTGTTGTGAAAAGGTATTTTTAAGTCAAAAAGGCCTAGAATTAAGATGTACATGTGAAAGTATCATTTGCCTTTGTCACTTTAGTTTTCTCAGTTGATTGGGTAGCTATACATTATTTTTATATTTGCTTGGGTATACATTAAAATTATTTCATACCTGTTCAAACAATGAAGAAAAATGGCTAGTTTATGCCTGGAGTCTGCTTAAGCAGTGTCTCTGAACCTGGATTGAGGAAATATTTTCTTAAATATAATGCAGTCATAAACTTCTTAAATAGTGGCATTGAGACACAATCATATGTGGCAGACTGATTTACGCGAAACAGACACACATGACAACAGACATAGCTATCAGCATACTCTTCCTTGATTAATAAATTGAAGTATATATAGTTGTCTAACAAGACATGCCTGAAATGTAGTTAATACTGCTTACCATTAAGTAGTCATACAGCTATGTGACTGTGACTTCTGTTTCTTTAAGTAGGTCTGCTGGGCAGTCACAATTCCCATGTGCACCGATGTGAGAGACTAAAGACTTCTTCCTTTAACCCCTCAGGCCCTTATTCTTTCTTTGTTTCTCTTACAGAACTAAAGTAAACCAGGATGACCTCCTGCCTAGGGTTTTGGAATAGGCACATTCAAACTATTATAGCTTTTGTCATATGTAAAGTTGGTGCATCAGCATAACTGTTCTGCTGTCCTGTCAGTGAATGTAGTAATAATATGCCTGCAAAGGACCTTCTTTGCTTTTGAAGTGACTAGAGGTCCAGTTGCAACAGTGATTCTTCTGGGAACAGGGCAAACCGACTGCTGTTCACAGTTTTCATACCTACCAGAAAATAACTCCAGACCACATCATTAACCTTATCTAAATATACCCTAAAATCTGACATTTAAGTGTTTAAATTCTCATCAAAAGTTACAGGAAGGTAATAAAAATTGAAATTAGACAGTACTGTCAGCCCACTATATCTTTGCAAGAAGGTAATCTCAAGGTTGAATAACCATGGGGTGAGTATGTCAGAAAAAAAAACCCAAAACCTCATGTGGCCCTGGGAAAAATCCAGAGAATATAAGAGCATTATTTTCCACTGCCTCACACTGTTACCAAATGCCAAGCATAGCATTAAGCACCCACATTGCCCATCAATAAACAACCATGCAAGCTTTTTGTTAGAAGATAATCAGACACTTAAAACTTCACACTTTTAAAATCAGTGAAAAAACAAAAACAAAACCAAAAAAACATTCCATTGAGCATTTCACTGTCAAGATTTAATATTCTCCAACAAGGGGTTAAAAAAAAAAAAGTCTCATCAGGAATCAATGCCTTTCATCAACTAAAAATACTGTTGAGAACTTAGGTTCTTATATTTAATCATTTTATACTCTAGATTTATTCACTAGCAGTCATAGATGCCGAGTGAATTTTATCTCAGGTAATTAAGTGTTTACTATGTAGGTATCTGCATCTAGACTAGTCGCCTTAAGCTTAGTTTGTAGTCAAAGAAGAAAAATAAGCAATCCCAGTCCATGAGTCTTTTGACCTATTTTAGACATCTACTTAGAATAAGATAGATCAAGCCAGCAAAGTACCTACTAACTTTGCTGACTGTCTGCAAAGAGAGGTCAAATTAAGCCCCACATTTGGTAGATGAATCCTGCCCTCTGAGACTTGGGTATGAGAGGATATCTTACTGTTACATGCATGGCTTCATAGTAAAATAACAGACTGAGAAGAAAAACTGTTCAAAGGCAGTATGTATGTGAGAGGGGAACCTTCAATTGCAGCTAATAGAGAAAATCTGTATCTTGGGATGAGGCAAAGTCAGAAAAAAAGCAGAGGAAAAGATGAAAGAGTCATCAGAAAAAAATGAGCTGATGCATATGGCAGAGAGTAGCAATCAACTGCCACGTCTGTGATCACTCAGATGATGTAAATACATGCAAACTGCTTTGGCCTTATTAATGTTGTGCAATCACCAACCACCAGAAGTGTCAACTTGTGAAAGCAGAGTGGCTAAAATGTAGGAATGTATCAAAATGGAAGGTACAGTCATAAGCTTATAACAGCCTATAGTGACAACAACAGCAAATACTGTCTTCTCTTTGTCCTGTCACTGAGAGGAATTGTATTCCTCTCTATTCGTCTATTTGGCAGGCACACAATTTCTGGAGTCCACACCATCATTTGTGCCTTTTTTTTATCTGGTTGGCAGTATTTGCAGCTGTGTTGCAAGAAGCACTTGAATCGCCTATTAAGAACTTTTCATTTATGTATTTATTTATTTACTCTGAAAAGCATACTCAGGCATGCATCATCAATCATCTTCTATGAGCTTGAGTCAGCTACGGTTCCCGAGCTGAGCTGCTGACTCATACTGACATCTAACACATGGATTGTATTACTGTTAAGTATTCTTACTGATGTTATTAGTGTCATAGGCACAGACTGGGCAGACTGAAGTAAGGATGTTTGTACCTTAAAGTGAAAGCTGAATCATTGATGAGATATATAGACATTCTCTGTCTGCAACTCTTTTAAGAGGTCTTTGGACAGGGGAGATACAAAAGCAGTAGTTATGTGACTTTTACTGTGACAACTTACTTTATCCATTTTAAAAATGTTCAGCCACTACAAGGGCATATAATAAAGTTAGAAGTAGCAAAAGCATGTTAACCTTGCCATATCAGCTGAACTGTGTAAAAGCTCCAGGTCTTGCAACATATATGGGATTGCTGGGATAGAAGAGAAGCAATAGGTGCCTTGACCTGATCATTTTATTCTATACTTCTAGGGCTGCTCTAAAATTCCCCAGCTCTGTTACACAGCTCTGAATTCCTATAACATCAGTGATAAGTAATGTTGACAACAGGGTTACATCCTAAAATTAAACTTGGATGGGATATACAAAGCTTGAATGAATGAAAAAAAGGAGCTGGGGTCCTGGCAGACAACAGGGTGAACATGAGTCAGCTGCCAAAGACCTGGTAAATCTCACAATAAACCTTATACATAACCATACTGGGTTATCAACAAGAGCATAGCGAGAGGTTGAGGGAAGTGATTTTTCCCTGAACTATTGTGTCCCACAATACAAGGCAAGCTGAAGCTAATCATTGTGATGATTAGGGGGTGGAGCAAACAATACGTAGCTTGAGGCCAAATTAAATTGGTTTCTTTAGTTTGGAGAAAAAGTGTCTGAGGGAGATCTTACTGCAGACTTCCACTGAAGGGGGACTGCACAAGAGATGGAGCCAGACTTCCCCCAGCAGTGGATGGCAAGATGCAACAGTCACAAATTTCAGCAAGGCAAATCCTGATTAGGCATGAGAAAAAAAAACTCTTCGCACAGGGAGTCTTTAAGCACTGGAGCAAGTTGTGCAGAATGGCTGTAGAATAACTATGCTTGGAGATATTCAGAATTCGGCTGGACAAGACTCGGAGTAACCTGGTCTAACTCAAAAGCCAGCACTGCTTTGAACAGCAAGCTGTCCTGAATGATCTCCAGGGATCCCATCCAAACATATTTTTATGATGCTTTGCTGCCTGTTAGCCCTGGAAGTAAAGAACTCTCCCTCTGGCTGCTGAATTCAGTCACTTAGACCACTGGTGACTAGAATATGTTGGAACAGACAAATGTAATACAATGCAAGTTAGAGGAAATGATGAAAATTACTTGCATCCTGAATTTGTTTCAGGGAAATAAATCATGCACATCATTGTAGCCATTCACTGAAAACATCTGTTCAGTAGATACTGAAAGCAACGAAGATTTTTAACTGTATTGAAAACAAATAGAGATCATCAGGAGTCTGAAACTAAGGCACAGCTCCTCCTATGATCTGGCCTGCAACTGTTTTATTTATTCTGGTTTTCACAGCAAGGTTAAAGGAATGTTGTTACTGACTTACTGAATTAAGAAATATTTCTAAGAGAACCTTTCTATTTGCAGGATTTCTGACGTCTTAATGAACTCACTCAATAACCTCACTCAGTATATGATGGTCCAAGTATCAGAATTATGGGCTGTTGACTGCCTTGATAATGAGATGTTTTTTGTTCCAAATGTCAAATGTACATATTCTGCCTTTTCACCACATTTATCCATAAGTGCTATATGCCCTGGATTCCACAAATTGTCAGGCATATTTATTGTGGGAGGGTATCTTTCTGCTTCCAGTTCCTTTTCCATTTAGAATTGCTAATTAGTTACCTCACAGTTTAAGATGATATGCCATAGATTGAAAATTATTTCAGAGTAGTTATAAGCTGGATAAAAAGAAGCTGAAAAACAGGTGTTTGCCTTTTTATTGGACACAGTGCTGGAAACGAAGAGAAAATAATGATTGCTGAAGAAGGAAGCTGGATAGAAATCTTTACCTCAGCGTGTAAGCACACCCATTACACTTGACATTTTATTAAGAAAGCACAAACATCACCTCTTTTTAGATATTTTAATGGCAAAACTAGAACAATATGTCAGTGAAAGGGTAGGATACCAGCAGACACATGAGGATTCACATTGAAAAATGTACACAAGATGTCCTTTATACTGTTTAAAATTTGGGCACTATGGAGGAAGCAGAGGTCTGAATTGTATAGTCAGTTTGCATCCCAGTCTTGAAGGTGAACTATGTCCAAATTTGGGGTTTAAAATTCATTATGCTATGCCTTTCTATGGTTTCATGTATAATTTTAAACAGTTAAAAGCATGGTATGCTTAACAGTACAGATTAAAATTCTTCTCTCTAGGACAAACTATACATTTTTCCAAGTCAAGAAAAGCCTTAAACTTCTGATGTGCAAAATCCTTTGGCATCCAATAATTTCACTAAAAATTATCTCTTTTTAAAGTATTATGTATATAGGGCCAGGGAGAATTTGCCAATTTTTGAATGTCATTCTTTTAGCTGGAATGACTCCCAAAAGCCTTGTTGGGAAACTTTCCTAAAAATGACAGCCTATCAAGTTCTACCATGCACAAGTTCAAAGACAAGTTCTCTCTGAAAATAGAGAGGATAAGCAAGAACTTTTAACCTTCCTTGGACCCTTTTAGTCACCTCTAAAGTTACCCAGCATCATTTTCAGTAGCATAAAGCAATTTTTCTCTCTTGTCAGTTATGACTTCATGAAATTTCCAGGGAAAAAAAAAAACCAGGAAAAACCAACCAAACAAAAAATTATGTAGTAGTTGGAACTTTCTGCCATTTCTCAGCTTTTGTGGATGCAGAGCACAGAACTGCAGTTTCTGTAGTGTGTACCTACCCTTTCTGTTCTTACAGAGATTGCTAAGGAAGGAGGGAGCCTGGAAAGCACAGAAGGCTGGAAGTTTAACTGAAATTGGACTGCTCTGAAAGTCACAGGAACCCTGGCTTGAAAAGCACATTTTCATGACATTCATGTCTTTTGCACATTATTCATGGCATTCCAGACACTTGGGCTGTGTGACTCACACTGCTTGGGAAATGAGTTGTCTCCAAAACCAAAAAGAGATGGAAAATCTCTGGGTCTGATGCAATGCTGCTAATGCAATGCTGCTGATGCAATTTTTAGCCCTGCAATGTTGTTGCATCCCACCACTACTAGCAAAAAATTCAACTGAACTTTTGGCTTAGTTTAACTGCTATTACATAGCACATGTTCTACAAGTACAATTTTGTTTATAAATAAGCATTTAATAATTAAATATTGAGGATTTTCAGTAATCAATTCTTGAGTTTGCCATTTCATTCTGAGTAAGAATATGTTGTGGTTTAACTCCAGTCGGCAACTAAGCACCACACAGCCACTCGCTCACCCTCCCCCGCCCTGGTGGGATGGGGGAAAGATTAAGGGATAAAAAAGTAAAACCCGTGGCTTAAGATAAAGGCAGTTTAATAAGATAGCAGAAAAGAGAAAATGATAATAATAATGATAAAAGAATGTACAAAAGAAGTGATGCACAATGCAATTGCTCACCACCCGCTGACTGATGCCCAGCCAGGCCCCCAGCAGTGATCGCTGCCCCTCGGCCAACTCCCCTGAGTTTCTATACTGAGCATGATGTTATATGGTATGGAATAGCCCTTTGGCCAGTTTGGGTCAGCTGTCCTTCCTATGCTTCCCCCCCAGCCCCTTGTGCACCTGGCAGAGCATGGGAAGCTCAAAAGTCCTTGACTCGTACAAGCACTACTTGGCAACAACTAAAAACATCAGCGTGTTATCAGCATTATTCTCATCCTAAATCCAAAACACAGCACTATAGCAGCTACTAGGAAGAAAATGAACTCTGAATTAAGCTGAAACCAGGACAGAATATTATTTTGCTAGAAAACAAACCAACCACATAAAAACGCCATTTCCTGATCAGTTCTTGGAAAACACATTTAGAACCCTGTGTCAGAGAAAAGTGGTTTTAGTAACAACTTTGACAATAGCCCATCATAGCATGGATGGAAATGGATAGAAATAAGGTTATTCCCTAACAAGACAATCTAGAAAGCAAGTGCATGAATTTTAGTCATTCTGAAGAACTTTATAGAATGTTACAATTATTTCCTAATATGTGCAAAGATTATTCGAAGTACCTATGGAAAGGATATTTTTTCCAGTTAGGAGCTGTAACTTTATAGAGTCAGTTTTTCTTATTAAGAAATAAAACTATTGTGGGAGAGCTCTTGACAGAGCATGAGCACAGTCATTAATACAAACCAATGCAATAAGGCGAGCCATTTCCTCTCTGCTGGAAGGACCGGAGTTTTGCCAGAACAAAGAATTGTCAGTTGGTATCTTTCACAGTCTGGCACATAATGTGATATATACCTAATTCAGCTTCAAGCTTCAGTACTTGGTATAGGATGGCATTTGAGATTATGACATCTAAATGGAGATGTCTTCATGGTGCTATCTTTAGGTCCTGTGGATGTCCATGCAGTAGGGATGTGGGACTTGATTCATTTTCCTAAACAAAGCTTTTGGGGGTCATTTTAGGTGTTCTACCACCTAGGTTTCACCCAGCTTCTAGTTGCCACTCTAGAATGTTGTAGATGTCCTGTATGTCTTGGGTCAGATCTACTAGCCACATGGGAAGGTCTCAGAAAACTTCATATGCCTTTTAGACTGCTGAATTTGAAGCCACAAGGGAGGCTAAGGTGGACAGCTAGAGCATGGGTACTAGTATGAATGCCCCAAAGGAACACATAGTAAAGGACATACAAAAAACTCATGCCTTTTTAACGTGGCAACCTAGGAGAATGTCTTAGGACATCATCAATAGTGGTAAATCCTATGTGGGGGCACCTGAATAAATTTCCTCAGTGCTTATGTAAGCTATGGGTTTATGCAAGATACTGGCACCAACAAAATTTACATTTATTCTCCTTAAAGATTAATTGATTGTCTAAAGGTATGTGCTTAGTACTAACAATCCCCTCTTCAGTATCCTGATAAATATATGTTAATTTTGTTTATTTTTTCACCAAACCTGAAATAAATAATTTTCTCAAAAAATATATGAATTCTGGTATAACATAAGAGGGAAAAGGAAAAATATTTGAGAAAAGTTTATAGCTTACACATAAATATCATAGTTTATGAGGATATTTTAAACTGTGGTCACAGTTTCATAGAGTTTGAGGATACTTCCTCAATTAAAGCAGCCATTGGTGAGTAAACAACAAGGCATTTGTTGAAGTTTGTTTATTCAGTTTTGATAGCATATTAAATTATTTTTGCCCAAAAACCTAAAATTACAATACAATTTTTGGCTACCTCATAACACTTTTTTCAGCAACAAATATAAGCATACTCACCTATCATTAGAACAACTTCAAGAATTATAACTAAGCTAACTGTAATTACCAAGCTAACAGTAAGCTAACTGTAAGAGTTGGAAGTTCTCCTAATTTAAACACATAGAATAGCTTAAGTTGGAAAAGACTTTTAAGATCATCAAGTCCAACTGTTAATGTAGCACTGCCAAGTCCACTACTAAACCATGTCCTGAAGCACCACATCTACGTGTCTTTTAAATACCTTCAGGGGTGGTGACTGAACCACTTCCCTGGGCAGCCTGTTCTAATGCTTGACAACCCTTTCTATGAATAAATTTTCCCTAATACCCAATATAAACCTCCCCTGGTGTGACCTAGGGCCATTTCATATTGTCCTATCA
>VZTL01074105.1:14317-37722 GCA_013400535.1 Scopus umbretta | reverse complement strand
CAGAATCATCCTCTCCCATTTTTCATCCCCTGCTTATTTTAGAATACTGTACCATTTTTACTGGTGTCTTCCTGACCGTCTTCATTCTCAAGATCAGATAGTTTTTTCCTTTCTTCTTTTCTGTATTCCTGTCCAATCTCCATTTTGTCCTCACTAGTTTCCTCACTCACTTCATGACCTGGTAAGGTGACTAACACTGAATCTTTGCTTGATTTCTGCTCAACACTGCTTTTATTTGGCTCACTGCACTCTCCATCTCTCCAGGAATCCACATGCTTTTCCTCATGGTCCCCCAACTTCCTCTTGGGAGGGCATGGCTTTTTGTCCAGATCCATTGCAATAATGCACCTATAAAAAAACAAGGAGAATTGGAAAGTATCACATTTTTATTTCTGTGAGCAATGGAAGGACAGTAGACACAGTGAGCTATTTAGCTCATTATCAACAGTAAAACCAGGTACCTATCTGCCTCTGCATTGCCACTCAGACAACAAGGTTACTACTAATGACTTACTTGGACAAGCACCCTAAAATTCTCAAAGGCTCCGCAAACACAGATGCAGTTCCTCCTTGAAGGAGAGTAACACTGTCTGTACTTAAAGGTGACAATTGAAGTATCAACAGATTAAAATCAGAATTATCATAATTGTCGATTAATTTCAAGCTACACCAAGCATGATCTGTGAAGATATAATCACTGAGAAAGGCAGACAAGCTCCAAGTCAGAGGTGTGATTGATCCAGATCCTGCTGTAACACCCAGTAAAGTAATAACTCAAGTTTTGTGGATAAGAGTTGTTTGGGGTTTTTTTAATTGTCTGCTGGGTCTAATAACTGTGGGGGAAGAGGAAGACTGAAATTGAATTATTTTCAGTTTCTGTTCTGTTTTTCCTACCTAACAGAAACCCAAACAGTTGCAAAACAAAGCATTTTGAATGACTTGTTGAGATTGTTCCTCTTGTACAAAATGTGGTGACAGCGTCTCTATGTTATGGTTAGGATGCTCATGTAAGAGACCGAGTTCCTACTCCTGATTAACATTAACTGCAGACATGAAGAGCCAGCCTACACCACCTGTGAGTGTCAGGACATTGTGCTGTATGAAGTACATTGATTCAAATCTGCAAGCAGAGGATGAAACTGAAACTAGAATTTTCCCTTTAGCTAATCAAAAGTCCCTCTGGAAATCCCTATTTTCTTCACAGACAGCTATGTCTTAAAAACTTTTCCTCGACCAAAACTACTTTTTTTCTGTAAGGCTTGATTGCAATTCCCCTCACATTCCAGCTGTTTACAAACTACTGTGAAATACCCTGCAGTCATTCCGTCTAGAAATCCTTTAGTTTTGCAGGCATAAAATGTAAATGTGACGGTTTCTGAAAAGAGTCCTACCTTTTAATTATTTGTTTGTGGTTTTTTTCAGGAACCTTTGAGATATTGAAGCACTCCAACTGTACGGAAATGCTGGCCCTAAGCCAGCAGAAAACTCTGTGCAAGGATCACAACATTGGTGTAGAAATCATTGCAGCATCGCCTATATGTGAATCAAAGCCTTAACCCAACAGGGAAAATCAACTGGGATCTTTACTGACAATCAGAGTGGGTATTTAACGTGTGGATGTCATGTCATACTCAAAACAGGAAACAACTACAACTGCATTTGACCTGAAGGAGATGTGAAAATAGTTGTCATTTATGGAGAGAATCTGGTTAACGGAGAGGTTTTTTAGTCACGAGATAAGGTTGGTTGGACTGACAAGAGACAGGAAAACAGATATCACTAAGAATAAGAGCAGAAAGTGGACAGGAGGTGGGGGTGATTCAGGAAGAAATTAATCAATTTCTGGAGACTATGCTAATTCAGAAAATTCACCTCAAATCTTTCTAGAAATCGCACAAAAACTGAGATTTGGGCATTTCCTAAACTCTGTAGCTGCTATATCCATTCTGAATTCAGATGCTTTTCACTACCTTGAAAATACTAAATAATGCATTTACATAAATCATGTCCAGTGTTAGACTGGAGTAGAAAAAATATGGTACAATGAAGTAGAATGTTTTTTTCTCAGAATTAGGTCCTTGTCTGAAAAACAGAGTATAGCTCTGTGGAGGCTCTCTTCTTCCAACTGCTTGCTGCTCCTTTAAAAATTACTCATAAAAAGAACAAAAAAGTTTTAAAATTATCTCTGTGTGCAGAAGTTTACTTGTCTGGCATGATTTAACAATCACCCAAAAGAAAGATTTTATTAAAATTAAAACTTCTTGGCAAAACCACAGCTGTTGCTCACAGCATTGACTTTTGCCCAAAACCAAGAATCTTCTGCACAGATTTGCTGTCTGAAACATGGCTAATGTTCAGTACTGTCTTATTCTGCAGCCAGGGGTATTACAGCAGAATCCCACCTTAGAGGCAGAGCTGTTTAAAAATAAATTATCTTGTTCCCACAATCACAAAGAAAACCCTAACAACTACAGTTAACTCAGCAGCACTCTTGATATTTATTTCACTATCACTTCCACCAGAAACATGCAAGTGGCATATGTATACCACCCCACACCTATCCCTCCATATTCAACCATTGAGGAAGTGCTGTCTGCCTCCTGACAAGCTGACAGATCCAGTGCAAAAATTGTCCACTGCTGGGTGTACTCCACAGAGTGACTGAGGTAGCTGATTTTGATGGCATCCTTGGATGTGGGACCCTGAGGGATAAGCTCAGTTCTGCACATTTCAAGGGGCGCTGAGAAACAGACGAGGTTCTACAGAGCTATGGGGCACCAGAAAGATTAAAAAAGAGGAATCAAGTGATAAACTCTCCAAAAACTGGGCTGCTAAATCCTTGTGATCAAAGTGTATTTGTCTCCATACCTGTAGCAAGGAGATGCTCCCTCCACATTGAGAAACCCAAAGTATCCATGTTTGCCTCCCAGCCTGGAACGCTTCTGAAGTTTGTACTCACAGCAACAGCTCAACCTGTCCGTTTGCATCCCATTGAGAAAAAAGGTGAGGCTGAATGGGAAACCATGGTGCCTCTTTGAGATGAACTGAAAGGTCTCTGTAATCACAGAAAGGAAAGGGTTCAAAGAAAAAGGTTATGCTTTACTGTCAGCCTATTGCAATTGTTGTATCTCGTCACCACCAAAGCACCCAGCCCTCTGAGGCCAGGTACTGTATTAATTAGTTGGTAAAACTCCACCTCCTCCCCCAACAACAGCCTTGTCTCTTTCCAACCCAGGAGTTCCAAGATGGACAAGCGTATACATAGTCAGTTTGGCCGCTCACTGCTACAGCAGAAGAGAGAACAGAGCCTCCCGCCTCAAAAAATTTAACTCTGCCACTTGCCTTACAGGCATGACAGTGTGCATCACTATGCACAGAAAGTTTAGGATTCCTGGCATGTGTCTGCATGGTGCAGTGCAGTAGTATGTTAGAGCTCCTGCAGTGTAATGCACACATTCCTCAGTGCAGCACCTCGCAGAGTGCAAACAGGCTCCAGATCAGTACAGCTGCAATATTAGTGGGTCTGGACCTGCACTAATAGTCATACTCAGAGCACCACTGAGCAGCTGAAAGATGCTGTTTCTGGAGCCATTTCAGGCTACTCTGCAAGGGCATTTTTTGGCATCCAGGCCTTAAGGGCACTGAGGCTGCTACCCTGCTCCATACTGGGTGGAGGGACTATGTTGTACTCCCTTAACCCACAAGTCATAGTATCCTTCCAAAGTAAACTGAGCACACACCAGCAGGGAGGAAGTCACACAGTACTCCAACAGGTTCCCTAATAAGTGTGAATGGGGCTCAGAACAACAGGAGCACGCACACAAAGGACACCTTCTGCACAGCTGGGACACAGCTGCAACAAACGCCCTAACCAGATCTGTGGGCAGTGCACCCATAATCTCAGGGGACAGGCTGAAGTGCACCATCTTCCTATATCCAGTGAAAACACAAACGCAAACACAATGGGTTCTGTGAGCTGGAATAAGGAGTATGATCTGTGGAATCACTCTTCCTCATAAGTGAAAATTTCCTCTTCCCAATTTCCCAGAATACAATTCACCTTTTACTAGTGTGATGGAATCACACTCACATAAAAGAGATGGGAATTGGGCTCCCACTATGTACTTTTCCTTCTAGAATAATAAGCAACATGCATTGATGTATTATAGCATGCCAGAAACCGGTAACCCCTACTTAAGGACAGGTTACTGCTACAACTACTTTATTAACCATGTATCTCTATACAAAATTAACCTAAGCTATAGTATTTTGTTAAATCAGTTCTCTAAATTCATTCTACCATAATTTGCAAAAGTAATTGTAACCTCACTTTCAGTATTGAAACAGTAGATCCAGATTTAGTGTCGGGCAGATGGTATAAAAATCCCTGGATGCATATATCTTGACTGAGCTCAGCTGAAATAATTTTGATATCACATCAACATTTTAGCCAAAAAGAAGATATTGCCAGAATCAATATGAACTCTTTGACTCTTTATCCTTACCTCCTTCCAATAGCTTGCCTTCGTAGACACAAAGGTTTTCTCCTCCACAATGCTGCTGATAGACTTTGATTTCATCTCTGTAATCAGCATCACCGTGAGATAAATGCACACTTTTCCCTAGAAAGACCATGGTAACAAATGTGTTGCTGCGTAACGAGGGCTTAGGGAATCCTCCAGAATTCTGCACCAGGAAATACACAAAAAACACGTTCAGCTTCCAACTCTAACAAAAGATGAACACAAAGATCATGTATGTGCGGCATACACTTGAGGCTTCCAGTCTTTTAAGACAGGCCTTGAGAGCTGCTGAAATTGGAAAGTGTTTTGTAACATGCAGAAGGGCAGGAAAATATTTTGGACTGAAAAGCCATTACATGGGATTGCCCAAAATTGCAGGGAACAGGCTTAATGACCACCCCTCCCAATCCTGGGTTCCTACAACTTCCTTTACAGGAGTCAAAACTGGCTGGAGCTATCATGTAACAGATGAAGGCATTTCGTATATCCCTCCGAAGTTCTAGTACTAGATATGCTCAGAGACAGGATCAGATTGACTAAGATGGAAGGCTTTAAATAAGAGTTGCTATTTTTTTTCTGTTCTAGCACTTTTTTTTCCCCCAACTGATGAAAAACATCAAGTGTTTTAGTATATAGAGAGATGGGTGGCAGTTATATATTTTAATAGTTATAATTTTTCTTTCTTTCAAAAATTCAGTGACTCTGTGCAAATTAGGTATATACATCTTTCAGCATTATGCGAATACATCAGTGAGGAAGGTAATATACCTATACATAAACTGAGAAGTAGACGGAAATAACTTACCTTTGTTAAAAGTTGCTCTAAACCATTTGGCGCAGTGGTGGGACAAAATACGCGTCTGGGCATCCCATTTCTCACTGCATTTATGCTCTTGTCTCCTTTTTGCAGGGGAGGAGGTGGCACTGGTATCATGTAATTGCTAATGACGGGGCGTTGATATGGGGATATACCAGTCACATATTCCTTTGAATTCATAAGTCTTAACCCATTCCTCTCCCCCTGTAAAAACAATTTAACCAGGTTAAATAGGTTATGCAAAAATACTTACTGAGCACACTGAACTAACCGTGATTTGACTGCTCTTTACATTTAGTAGCATACATACTTGGTGCTTGCAATTTTGTTCATGAAAACATTCCTGTGCTAAAACCCCTTCTTTTAATTTGCAAAGCAACAGGCAGCTTGCTTGAAAATGTCACCCTCATAGACATATACAGCACTGTAAACCATGTACTACTTGTAACCATGCAGAGTTCTGCTCACAAGCAGACAGAATACTGCACAACCCCACAGCACTGCTGCGTTCTCTCAGCTGGCAAGCAAATTCCAAAGCAGACAGAATCTTCCAACAGTAACATCATTTGCATCAATTCTACAAGATGTGGTTCAAAATGCTTCTTTCCCATTTGTAGAGGAGGTTTAGTCCTCCTTCAGGATGAAATGCAGAGAACCAGGGCCCTGAAAAGCAAGACATCTCTAGAGAACAAATCCTGCAAACGTTGCATGCTCTGGATCTGATTTAGCTGTTTTGTCAATAGTGAGCATTAAAGAAACCGTTTAAATCACCCATAATTTGAGTAGACATAGATAGTGCCAACATATGCCTGGAGAAAGGATCATGACCATCACAACACAGAGCAAATGCATAGCAGAAGGGAGCTATTCATACAGTGTCTACCAGTCAGGGGTAGCAGGTCACAAGTCCCATTCCAAAATCCTCCAGTGCCGTGGAACTCCTAACACAAAGCCCATTACCTAATGTTTTTCTAGAACAGAAGACAAGTCCAAATCTCACCTGAAAGTAACAGTGTATATATCAAGATCATGTTTGGCTACTCCAGAAAGCTCTCACTCCCTTAACCAAGTAGTGTGACTTAGTAGGAGAAATGGTAAAAAAAAAAAAAAAAAGAAATTTGTTTTTTGCCACTTTCCAGCTGTAGATGAAGAAGAAAACTTGTAAGAATGTGTGAAAATATTCCTGAGTTATTCGTGTTAACCGAGTGGCTGCCTCCCTCTCTATATAACAGAAAATCTACATAGATGCAGAAAATTTTGCATGCAGAGAGGTTTCATACTATGAAAGAGAAGTCACCACATTGTTCCTGGCTGTGATCAAGAAGTGGGCATTAGACTAGTAAGAAAATGTCTTGAAAATTAAGGGGAGGTTAAAAAGGAAACTTTAACTAAAAGCTGATAACCAAATGGTATCAAACCATTTGATAACCATGTTGCCTGCAGTATACAGTTCTGGGAATTACAGTACTAAAGCAGTATTTTAAAACTGTCCCTAAAATTATATTATCTTCAGAATGAAATATGGCCTTACCCCACTGGCAAACTGCTGATCATTTTCAAGTGCATAGCACTTGTGTTTAGAGCTTGAGGTCTTTGGTACAGACCCTACTACAGGACAGCTGTGAAGTGGTTGGATGCGATGTGGGTGCCGCATATTTCCTGGAGCTGTATTTGGTCGCCAGAAAGTCTAGAAAAGGAAAAAGCAAACACCTACAAAATCTCCGTGTATTGTTTCTAGTGCAGAGCAGCATCATAAAGAAAAATATAGCACTGATCAAGATATTTGGAAGTGATGAGTGATTCTCATATACCTTCAGGAAACAAAATTTTCTAGTCTGCCTCTGAAGAGCCAGACCCCCTTAGGCATCTCTAATTGAGCATCCAAAAACTGGAGCATCTGAAATAACTCTCAGGCATAAATCTAGGTTTTGCTACTGTCTCTTCACAGTGCAACCTTGAAGCAAACATAATGAACTCATAGTAAGTTGGCAGTGTGCTGTGTTTTGGTGACTTCAGCACATGGACACCAAGTAGAATGCATGACAAAAGCATGCCTGTTTTTGTTCAATACTCAGCATTTTTCTGACTTTTTAATTTCATCTTTTCCTTGTAAACCCTTCAGAATACCATGTTAAAATGTTAAAACCTAAAAAACCCTGTTTAATTGAGTTAACTCACCGTCTTAGAAAAGGTAGGCTCCTTGGGTTGGTGTTGATGAGAAGGATGTCCACCTTTATAATCAAGTACAGGTCCAGGTGCCCTCTGTATGATATGAAGAGGAAAAGGTCATTCAGGACTGAAAATCTCCCTTCAATCTGCACCAATTATCATTATTGAAATGGAGAACCAGTTAAAACTGGAATATATATTTGAACTTTGACCTTAGACTTTAGTATCATTAAATTTCAAGAGTATATTAACATTCCTTCTCTGCCTGTTAACAGAGAGTAAGAGGCTTCTGAACCAGAGCTTCAAAGCATGGCCTTCTGGAAAGAGTTTTAGTCTTACTGCACCCCTTCAACTCTGTTTGCTGAAAGAGTGCCATTGCTTGCAGGATTTTACAACATCTGTAAAATGTTGTAAAAATGTGGTTGCCTACAACCACAGTATTCATTGACAATACTTAATGTACTGATTTTGGCTTAACTTGGGTGATAAAGCAGATAAAAGGGAAAGATTAAAGCACATTTATCACAAGCAAAGCTATTTTTTTCTAAGTTCTGATGTACCATTCCTGCAACATCAGCTTCTCGAGATTTCTCTTTAATGACACAATCCTGCAAACAGGAAATCAGCCTCAAGTGGTGAAGGATGGGGCCCTAATCTGGAACAATCAGGGCAGTCAATGCTCTAGACTAAGCACAGATGTCTCAGGTATATGTGCATGTTTTTGGCTGTGTGTGCTTACATTTTAGTATATGGAGTATTTGGTGAAACTCACCAGTTGTGAGTGATGAGCTGGTTCTCCAGCCACTAAAGGACAGAGCCGATGATTTCTTGGACCAGGGGGTGGATGTGGGTAGTGCATAGGGCTAGCACCTTCCACTGATTTTCTGTTTTTTTCCACCTAAAAGAATAGAAATTTATGTCTCTGATGTACTAAATACTCTTAACAACAATGTTTGAGCTTGCCTTCCGTCTGTCTTTCATTGGACAGCTATGACGATCAAATTGCCAAGACCTAATGGAACACCTGGTTGAAGAAAGAAAAGAAATCAAGGGGAGAATGAGAGAGGGATGAGGAAAAAGACTTGTTCCCATCCCTGATTCATTTCCCTGCAGCCCTCTCCAGCTGCAGATTCCCTCAAATTCAATCCACCTGACTGTTTCTGTGTATCTCCCAATTCTTGGTTTGGTTGAAGGTCTCTTTATTTTTTAAATGTGAGTGCATCTGCTACTTCCTTACTCTAACTGCTGCCCCTTCCTACCTTTCCTTCTCAAAAGCTCCAGACTGGGCTGACTACCCTTCTGGAAATAGATAGCTATGTCTCTCATCCTCCCTTGCCCAGCCATCTGCCTTTCTCCTTTCCTTTTAGATTAGCTACTCAGCCGAATTCACTGAATGTATGAGGTAATGATCAGTGTTTTTCATGAAAATCTCCTCCTTTCTTTACCTGATGAATTGCCCAGAAATGTATTATTTAAAATTAAAAAGATTTGACATTGTTCTTCAATTGGTCAAAGAAGCAGCTAGCTTCTCAATGCATTCTCTTAATGTATGCAGGCTCCTAATAAAGAAATAAGATGTGGAGTATATTTCAGCCAAAATGAGAACAACTTTTCCTATATGAGTCCAAGCGACTTCATGGGGAGAACTCCATTGACTTCTGTGGGATTTCCATGACTTTAACAACTACAGGATCAAGCTCTACCTACATGACACCAAAATGAAGACTCCTGAAACTTCTTTTCATTACTTACATCTGGTTGTGCTACACATCATGTGGAGAGGCAAATGACTGAAAATGTGAGCTCAGTGCTCAGCAGCAGTCAAAAGTAGACAGTGTCTAGAATTACGAAGAGAACTGCAACACGTATCTTAAATTATTCATCCAGTTCTGGTTCCCCATTTCAAAACAGAAATAGTAGAACTAGAAAAGGCAAAAAAATGGCAGCAGTAATGACAAGCCTGGAATGGCTCATGTATGAAAGATTCAATAGACTGAGGGTCTTCAGCTTGGAAAACTGAGAAGGAATATGAAAATGGTATGTAAAACCACACATGCCTTGGAAAAGGGGAACAGTTATTGAAGTTTTTTCATAATGAGAACAATGGAGCATCAAACAGAAATATCAGACAGCAGATACATTAATTATTGTGCATAAATGCAAGGAAGTACCATTTCATACAAATCATAATTAAATTCCACAATCAGGAACACTGCAGAACAAAAATAATAAGTAGATTCAAAAGGAATCATGCGCATGAATGGAAGTTCCTGAACTGCTGGATAGAGGAAGAAGGAGATACAACCTGGAGCAGGATCATCCTCTACTTGCCTGGTTTTTGTACTTTTTCCATAAACATCAGAGACAGGACACTTGGCTCAATGAATCTCTGGCCTGACTCATGGCTGTTACTCAACACAGGGCAAAACTGCCATGTCCCATCAGCACTCAGTAACACTCAAGCCTTACCTTGATTTTCTGCACTCTCTCCTTCCTCATAGAATTTTCAAGTTTCCTTTTTGTTTCCAGCTCATGATGATGCTACCAATGTAAGAGAAAGAGAAATCTCATTAATGGACATTATGAGATGTCAATGAATGTAAGAACACTTGCTTCTGTTCTGCTTATCACTTGCCTGCTTCCTGGTTGTTACCCTCACTGAGCCCTATTATGAAACTACTATTGATTCAATCCATTTGCATTACACGTGTGTATATTAACATTGGCAAGGGGACAACTGAGCATTTGTAAAGTTGTAGGGACCAACTCCATTCTTGATACCTAACAGGAATGTGCCCAAATTTTGTACTCAGATAAGATATATAACCATGTTCAAGATATTTTGTTTTGATTAGAATTTTTTTTAAGTAAACTAGCCCTGTAAATATCATCCCATAATCCAATGACTGCCAAAGTGCAGTAAGTGAGCCAGGACAGTGTATGTTCTAATGACAGTATGGTGTAACAACTAGAGGCCAATGGAGGTTTCATGGGGAAAACATCAAGCACAAAGATTGTCCTTTTTCCAGCAGGAGAGAGCCTTTCAGGGGACTTGAGGGCACAGCTACAGAAAACAGTCCAGTACAAGTTAACGGCCACTGGCTGTCAGTAGGGAAGTATCGGAAAAGGCTTACACATCACTAGTAAATGCATACCTGCATGTCAAGGACCTTATGATATACAGCCTGAGCCAGGCATTTCTGTATGTATCTTTCCTGATCCCTCTTCAAATTATTTAGCTGGTATTCTTTCTCAGGTATTATTCTTCCACTCCTTGAGACCTGCCGTAAACAAACAAAATGTAACTAAAAAGAAAAGAAGACAGAATAAAGTATGTTTTTAAACGAAGTGCAATCTCCCAGAAAGACTACTTTCTCTTCCCGGTTAGCTATCACCTCTGCTTCTGCCTTTCTCTTCCCAGTTAGCTACCACCTCTGCTTCTGCCATAGTGCTGGAACTCGCCTTCCCAGCACAGAATTGTAGTTTCTTTGACCTCGTGGACCCCATCAGCCAAATGAAGAGAACAGGAGAGCAGCAGTCACATTCTCTAACAGGTGAGGGCTCAGCCTTATTCTTCATGGGCCATTGCCCAAGTCAGTGGAGGGAAATTAAATACTTGCCTTCCTACTGTGTAAGGGTTGCATCTGCCCATGCTAAACAGAGTCACACTTAGGAGTGCATAAGTATTTTTAAAATATTCAGCACATTCACCTTTACCAAATCCTTCAGTTTTCCATTAAACACTTTTGAAAAATAACACTGAAGCTATTTAAGCAGCTAGTAGAGTCAAAGATGCTTAGATTTCACAGTTTAAAAAACCTGAGAGAATCAATATGATTCTGTATATTTGCAAACTGAAAGATTTTGCAGAGGCAAACTCCAATGAAAGAGAAGAGAAAGAAGTATTTCCAAAGAAATACAGACCAAAAATGTAAAAGCATTCTGAATTTATCAAAATGTCTCCATGAAATATCTTCTTCTGCCTGGATGTGAAATACAAGCAGATTGACAAACATTCTCACATCACCGTAACTGTGCAGTAATACAGTGCCATATGTAACAACTTACTGAAACTGCATTAAGGAGCAGAAGCTCAGGGCTAAGCCAAGGCTCTCCAATATTTACATACAGCATCAATCCATGTCAGTCACTGTTCCCAGTTTCACACAGATAAGTATCATCACTGTTGCATTACAGAAGGTGTAGTGGAAGCATAAGCCTGATATTCTATGGAGTATGGCCTCTACATTGACTGTTAGCACATCACTTCTAGTGTGGGATCATCAGCCAGCCNTACTATTATTATTATTTTCTCATTCTCTACTATCCCATTAAACTGCCTTTATCTCAACCCATGGGTTTTAAGTTTTTTTCGGTTCTCTCCCCCATCCCACTGGGGCGGGGGGAGGGTGAGCAAGCGGCTGTGTGGTGCTTGGTTGCTCATTGGGGTTAAACCACAACACCAGGACAGATGACCCCAACTGACCAAAGGGCTATTCCATACCATATGACATCACGCTCAGTATAGAAACAGGGGGGAGTTGGCCATAACAGGCATTGTGGCTACTCAAACCTCAGTGACAGGCCCTACAGCTACCCCAACCCCCATGACAGGCACCATGGCTGAGGGAATTGGGATTGTTCAGTCTGGAGGAGGCTGAGGGAAGACGTTACTGCCCTTTACAACGTCCTGAAAGGAGGCTGTAGTGAGGACAGTCTTGGTCTCTTCGCCCAAGTAACTAGCAATAGGACAAGATGAAATGGCCTCAGGTTGCATCAGGGGAGGATTAGACTGGATAATAGGAAAAAATTCTTTACTGAAAGAGTGGTCAAACATTGGAACAGGCTGCCCAGGGAGGTGGTGGAGTCCCCATCCCTGGAGGTGTTCAAAAAACATGTAGATGTGGCACATCAGGACATGGTTTAGTAGGCATGGTGGTGTTGGATTGACGGTGGGACTAGATGATCTTAGAGGTCTTTTCCAACGTTAATGATTCTATGATTCTATGATCATCCACAAGCAGCCCCCATACTAGCATCTTCATAGCCCCAAGTGGCTCATGGACCTTGACATCCTGAAATGTGCTCAATGCCAGCTACGGTATTTCCTCAGCTGTCACTAGTGTCTTCAAAACCACTTAGCACACAGACCTAAGCTCCGAGCTCCATTTTATTTCTTTCTGTCATTCTGATTTCAGTAGCACAGCCTTACGCACCACAGCCCTGTATCCCTGCGATATCTAGCTGACCAATGGTACATGATAATGCAGTGGGAAATGCTTGGATTAAACAAACCTGCCCTTAGCCTCAGTGTGATTGTGTGGCTTTCATCTGGCACAGCATGGTTTCATGTGTTTGGCTAGGTGGTCTAATTCTTACCAATGACAACACATACCTTTAACAACTAAACAACAGAACTATCAGTGGTTTGACTTGTGCAATATTAAAAGAAACAAAGAATCCTTTTCTTTTTTCTCAGAAAAGAAAACTTTTCAATCTTACCAGTCCTGATCTCTGAAGATGTTGTCTTATCCTGGTATTGCTGAAATATCCAACCAGGTGTTTGTCTGTAAGGCTATTGTAGGTTTCAAGAAACCTGAAATAAAATCAGTACAGATGCATATAATCCCCCTGACAGCCAAATTATTACAGCTTAAGTTATAAAGATTTACCCAATAGTTTGCTGCACAAAACGCTGTCTTGATAAATCATGCCCAGCATTTTGTCAGATAAATACCCATTAGATTATGTAAAAGCAACATCTTATTGCCTCCAGAAGATTTGTATCAGAAACAAGTGACTTCTACATAAGATACAGCAACTCAGCATTGAACAGCATACCACCACCGAGGCACAGGCTCTTACAGAGGCCAGCCCTGAAAGTATCATACAAGACCAACTCCTGCAACAGCCTCCTCAGATAATAAATTCTGACCTTCGGCAGGTCAGTATCACACCATACAACATTTGGAGCTGGATTCCTGGCTGAGTCCAGCAGGCACGGATCCCATCTCCCTCACCACCCTGCCACGAGCCCTGTTGGAAGTGCATGAATATACAGTACATCACCAGGGAGAGAGATATCCCAGAACTCCTGCACCACTGCACGCTTTCCACTCCTCCACCATGCACCCCATGCTCCCCTTCCTTCTGCCGCCTCCTAACTGGTGATAGATTCAGCAGTGACAGAGTTTCTGGCAGCTTTTGCAAACACCCATAAGAATAACTTGGGTTGGGAGGGACTTCCAGAGGCCATCTAGTCCAACTTCTGGCTCCAAGCATATCACTTATCAGACTGTACCTACACAAAGGAATTTTCCTGTGGTCTTCATTGCCAGGTCTCAGCCATTATTGTCTGGTATCTAACTCAAAAATATCACTTTCTTCATCTGCTTAGGTTAGAAGAAACTGCTAGCACCAAAACATATTTTTAAGACAGGACATTGTTTCCATATTATTTTCACTGGCTTGAAAGTCAGCATACACATTATTAACTTGGGTGTAAATCTTTGCTTTGATGAAGACTGCTTATTTGTATTTTCAGCCAAAGCCTCCTTCGGTATCCACATTTCCATCCATTTTTTATGGCAATTTCCTCTTCTTTAATGTTCCCACTATCAGAGGGACTGCATATCAAATTTAGCGCTTGGAGCACCTACACAGAAAACTAAGTGCCTTCAATTTCAGGTGTCAAAAAATATGCTTAAGTCTTCCTTCCTGTTTTGAACCATTTGGGATTCAGCTATATGTCTGTGAAAATGTTGCCTGGCCAACCACTAATCTGCTCATGAACAAAAAAACATGTTCAAAAAACAGTTCTCCATTTGGCCTTTACACCAACAGCACTCACAAACCACTCAGGAAAACCAATTCGTGACAGGAAGATTAGGACCTGTCCTGTCTATTTTGGGGACCATTTATTCAAACACAACACTCTAGAATATCACTTACATAAAAAGCCAAGAATGCCTATCCCACAAACATATTCATAAATTCAATTGCACAAAACTTGTACAGGGCAAGATTCATAACTTTTGTGGTATTTACAGGCTAGAAAGCATATGTTACCGTAGTATGTTTTTGCTGGCTGTCACCATACGGCAGCAGTTTGTCTGAAGTGCAACTTGCATCAATGAGAATACTTCTTTTTTTTCCCTCTCTAAATACAGTTACTACATTTTACTAAAAATCATCGGATCTACTCTATGTGACTAATTTGCTCAAGCTAAACAAAAAACAAATGTACTCTGCAGGAAATTGAAGAGTTTGCACAAAAGGCCAGCAAGTACACTCATCTGTCTGCATGAATCCCGACACGCTATTGCTCTGGGACTCAGCAAGCTGCCACCTTTTCACCACCTCGGTCTTTCTGTGGAGAGTATGCTTTGTGCTGGAAGGACAGGAACAAGTCCTCATCCAAACCAGGGCATCAGAAGACAGCTGAGTGGTGAGAGACAGTGCCTCTCTCTCAAGAACCAAGGCCCTCCTGAGCTAGAAAGCACAGACACTGGACAACTCATCGCTCAGTACAGTATCAGCCTGCACAAAGCTGAAGAACCAGATCTCTTTTGCCACACCTTGCTCTCAAGATTTGAAAGAGGCCAGCCAGCCAGTACTGCAACAGCTCGAGAGTGCCATTCGGTCTATAAGACTCCTGGACTATGCTGCTGTGGTGGCCAGAATGGTTGGGCTATGCTACCTTCTGCCAGTTTTCCCCTTTAAAGACCCCTGACATAGGCATGCACAAGCCCTCTTCTGTATCCAGAGCAATAAAAATACACCCAATATGAAATGCAAGAACCTCTCAAGTCTTTTACAGTTTCCAAGTCAACATACTAAGGATTCTCTTTAATGCATACATTGAACAATCCAAAGTGAACAAATTGCATCTCTCATCTATGTATTGGTGAAAAACTGTAAGACTGACAAACATGGAGAACCAGCCCATGCAGACCATCAAAGCAAGGCCCTCCCCTGCTCTACCCAAGAAATGCCACAATCTTTGGAACACCAGCAGAGCTAAACCATTGCAGCTACCAAAGATCGGAGCTTCCAAAAATTGAACCTAATATACAAGAGTCAAACACAAAACCTGAAGCATCCATAATCAACATACATATTTTTAAATAGTTCTTAGCACAACCTTATCTTCTTTACCCTCTGGAAAATGGGACAAATAACAAAGTAAGTGAAAGTAGGCTTAATTTTTTAATACTCTAAATCCATTCACATTTGTAAAATGTATACACTCGGATACCTATTGCATAATATGTTTCAGCCTGACCTTTGGGCTCTCTAGGCAGGATATGTTTTAATCACACAACAAGAGATTGATCTCTTTTGTTTCCTTTGGCTTTAAATTTAAATGCCACTGTACCTCTATTACATATCTTTCAATGGGGTAATTCAAGATAAATGTCTATTGCTAGGCTGAGTTACCATGCACAAAAGTATACTCAAGCAAATAAATAACTATTAAAAAAAAAAAGAAATCCAAAAAACCAAAGAGATCATGGATTTACAGGAATTTTATCTTGAGGTTTTGCAATAACCTCACAGGTAGCCTACCAACAATAAATTAAACTTTAAACAAACAATTTAGCTTACCCTGTTAGGCATGTTGATTACAAACTGGTACTATAGCAACTGTCCTACACTACTTTTTTAATCCACTGTTTGCTTTTGCATTTGAAGCCACCAGATTACATAGATTATATCAACTGTGCTAAGTATTGACTTATGGTATCACCTGGCAACTGCATATGGAAGCAGAGGAGAAACTCGAGAAACTCGATCCAATTCCATTTCATTTGCTTCCTTCCATCTAATATTTCACGGAACATATAACCAGTTAAAATGCAACTCCCATCTGAGCACGGTGACATAGCAACTTTAGTTTCAAAGGTGGCTCTGTACATGGATTTTCTCATTTAAATTATGAACAGGCTGGTCCTCAAAAATGCTGAATTAAATTCAACATTAAAAAGGATATTGGAGGAAATAAGAAAATGTTTTGGGCCTGAACCAAAACCCATTAAACCCCTGGGAAGAATGCAACTGGATCCACTGGGCTTTTGTAGAGCCACACTGCCAAAAGAAGCTGGATCTCTCTGCCCAGGTGAATGCCTCTGCTGTCAAGAGAACCAGCACAAAGTGAGCCACACAGAATACCCCGTGCACTGACTCAAACTCAGATTTAAATCACGTGCAGTAGGCAGGGGCTGGCCCTGCAAGTCTGTGCTCACCTGGAGCTCCTGCCAGTTGTCCTGCTTATTTCAGCTGACCAGTTCATCCTTCCCCAGCAGATTTTAGGCAAGCTTAGTTGGGAGAGGGCCATATTGGTACTATGCTTGGGCTTGGCCCAAATCCCTCTGGAGCATCCCATTGACACCAAAGGATCTGACCCATTCGGTGCTCCAGAGGATGGAGCACAGGCATACTTTCCAGTCTAAGGGCAGCCAGGGTGAGACCTTATCCTCTGAATGGAATCTGTGCCATGCACTCAAAAGCACGCAACTTACTGTCAAGCCTAAGTTTCAGATGTGACTTGCACTCCCTTGTGCCAACAGATGACTACGGCACAGACGTGTACATTGTTGGGAAAAGGGCACCAGCAGCACCCTCTCATGTTCCCTCCCATTCAGCAGCCCAAGCGCCGTTTCCTTTCAATCTTTGCTGACTCACAGATCATGCCTGGAGATAAAATTCAGAAAGCTGCTTACAAATGACAAGGGTGAAACAGACAGGAAGATGATTCAGAAAGACGCAGTCACAGAACTGCTGCAACACAGATTTGGGTTCATTGTTTGCTGCACAGAATAATGCAACCTCTAACTTCTGGGACGTTTCCCTAGTAGCAAGTTATCTGAGAAATGTCATGAATTATCTAACTTGAGGACTGCCAGAAGCAAGCTCTTCAGCAAAGCAGACCATTGGTCTCATTTATTCCTCCACTCCTGCACACATTATCAATGAAAGGATAATAGAAGCTCATATCTGAGAAGTTTTCTTCAGAGATTTAAATATTTGAGAGCTATATACAAACGTCACGTCTAAACCCTCTACAACAGATAGAACCGCAGAACTGACAAAAATGCATGTTAGAAAAACATACAGCAAAGGAAAAGCATCAGTCTTAAATAGTACTATACAAAATGTTCGTTATGATCATATCACAGTAAGGCCAAAAAGTCAATTTTTCTGGATACTTCTGGGGCTCCTTTTTCTCTGCCTGTTTATCCTGTTTATTCTTCTCTCTACAAAATCCAGCTTTTTATTAGAATTGCAGACAATTTTCCTGGCACACAAGCTAGACTGTCTGATCTGTAGTTTCTGGGACCAGTTTTTAAGCTCTTATCAAAATTAATATCACATTTGTTTCTTTGGTATCACAGCCAGTGGCTACATATCACTGTTAGTGCAGTAATTTCATACATAAGGTTATTTAGAATGCTTGGATGTACACAGTTTGTTCCTGATATTTTTTTAATTAATTTGCTCAAAATTCTCCCTCACTTGCATCTCAATTTCAGCTGAGTTCCCCATATTCATGCCCAATCAAGATTGATTCAAGTGAAGCAACCTCCCCAAATTCTTCAGTAGTGATGTTCCAGACATAGGACTTTTACTACAGAGTCACTGAGAAACAGTAGCATCCTATTTTAACAATAACTTTTCAATGGACATCCGCTTTTTTTTTTAATAAATGTTCTTTATCTTGCTTACTATCAGAGACAAGAATACACTTTACATTATACTAGAGATTACATTTTTCACTTTTCTAAAAATTTTTCTAATTTCTTAAAATCTCTCTGCTTCTCACCTGACTAGAGTTTGAAAGTCAGGGACCATATACAATAGGAAAAAGGAAAATTCCCCAATTTACATATACTTTTTATTAACTAGCCAGTTCTACTGAAACAGAGCAAACCTCTGGAGCTCAGTTAACATGGATCTGCCAAGGCGGAGAAGAGGTGCCAAGGAGCTCTCCCATCATGTGAAGCCAGCCATAATCCTCATCTGTGAATTCATCGCTCTCTACAACTTCCTGAAAGGAGGCTGTAGTGAGGAGGGTGTTGGTCTCTTTGCCCAAGCAACCAGCGATAGGACGAGGGGTAATGGCCTCAAGTTGCGCCAAAGGAGGTTTAGGTTGGATATTAGGAAAAATTTCTTTAGTGAAGGAGTGGTGAGGCATTGGAACAGGCTGCCCAGGGAGGTGGTGGAATCCCCATCCCTGGAGGTGTTCAAAAAACATCTAGATGTGGCACTTCAAGACATGGTTTAGTAGGCATGGTGGTTTTTTTGGTTTGGGGTTTTTTTTTTGTTTTTTTGGGGGGAGAGTAGGCATGGTGGTTTTTTTGGTTTGGGGGGTTTTTTTTGTTTTTTTGGGGGGAGGGGTTGATGGTTGGACTAGATGATCTCAGCGGTCTTTTCCAACCTTAACAATTCTATGATTCTATGATTCTATCTGAACACAAAGACTTTCTGGACCACCAGAAAGGTAGGAAATGAAGCCAGGTAACTTCCTTCCCCAGGGCACACTGTCTATCAAAGACCATCACGTGTGGAGTACATGCTCTCTATAGATCCCCTGGAGAAACTCTGTGCCTGAAAGAAGCACCCCAACTCCTGGACCAGCCATGGGACCTGGGAGGCAGACGCGTCCCATTCCCAGGTCTGGCTGTGCCTTGTGTGGGCAGTTTGGCCTTTCAGCAGTAAGCAGTCCGAGTGCTTACCACTCCCGCTTCAGTATCATTCACGCTCCTAGGGTAACACCCTAACTGCCCATTCAGAAAAATAAATGGCTGTCGCTGGAGCCAACTCTTCTTTTTTCCCCATTAACAAAAGTAATAAATTAATAAAGGCAAGTACAAATACCCAAATTAATGGGCCGAATGGAGCCACAGAAACCAAAAAAGCCACAACTTATTTTGCTTTAAAAAAATGCATTGAGGGTCAAAGTAAAACACACATCAGTCCAAGACGCCCAGGAAGAATTATGTTTGCAGCTGCAGGGGGTTCCAGCCGTGCAGATGACAGAGTACACAAAACACAAAACATACTACTGCTGATGACTAAGACTTTAGAAAATTAAGGAACTGTCCACTTGGAACTCTGTATTCTACAGGATTTTCATTGCGTTATCATTGCCACTATTATTTGTTAACAATATCAGGTTTTTATCAGCTTAAAGTGCACCATGCACTGTATGCAGAGCCAGTGCTGTGTATGACAAAGATTTTTAAGACCATTCTTACCATTTGAAAGGATATCAGGACAAAATCACAGTAGGCGTCCTACATTAGTTTTGTAAAGCAAATCTTCACAGTTAATAATTTACAGTGCAATTAAATCAGTGACTGCTCACGAAATAAAAAATCTGAAAGAGCACCAAAGCTTTAGTTATTGATTGGTAGAGTCACAGGGAATTATAGCCCCCATGTTGTATGTTACAGCTGGAGTTTATTGCCACTCCAGCCAAACAAACAGTCCTGCCCCTGACAGAGACCATTCCTCACTTTAACAAGCTACTGGATCTTGCACTGCTTCTGTTGGGGACATAAACAAGCAAGGCTTGTCTAGCTTTCAGAACAAATCTAACCACAGGCTGTCAACCACAAACAGCAAGTTCAACATCCCACAAGGCAGGGGCACCTGCCCAGCATGTTCCATTTGGGAGAAAAGACTACTCCTAGGAGACTTGCCAGACACTCAGCCACTGTCTGCCATTCCCTCCCTAAGGAAACTCTACAGCCACCATGAAGTATATCCCACTTCCAGTAATAACACTGTCAGGGTCTCCAGAGAGGTAAGCAGGTGGTGGCAAAGTGGTTTTCTGCAGAACTGGAATTCAGCGTTAAAGCCTGAAGGTAAGGACTTTGTGAATCCTAGCTAGGAATGGCCTAAGAGGCACACGTAGCCCTAGTAATCCAAAGATGGTACAATTCCATCACAGAGAACGGGATTTCGCCATCTACCCTCCAGTACAGGCATTCAGAAGATCACTGCTGCCCTTATGACACTATTTAGCATCAATGCATATTTTGTTTGATGCCTCCAAGCTTAAGCCAAGTGAATATGGCCAGTGACTACACTGTGCATGGGTTCCTCTCTCTCTCTGAGAAAGAGGACCATCTATTCAGAAGATAATAAGCCAGGAAAACAATCCCCAGTCTCCACAAAAGAAGGCTCTTGCTTTGTCAGGAAACAGGGCTGTAACATGTGGGAGCTGACTCTTCCGGCTACAGGCCTCAGACCATGACCCACCACCACCAACGGGGAGCTGCTGCCATGCAGCTTGGTCACTGACCCACCCTCCGCTGCGCCACCTCTGGACTTCACCTCGAGGCACAGCTCTGGCCTCTACGTTTTATTAATTTCAACTACTACTTCTGTGCAGAAGAAACCATGCTGGAACATAGCTACTGAACCAAAACTCACTGAAGTCAGCAGATTACTTGAAATTTTGACAGGGCATTGGATTCTAACAATTATTAATTGGTTTATTCCAAGCCCACAAAACCCTTAAGCACATGTACAGTTTTAGTCGGGTGGTAACCAAGGAAGGGAGAGGCCAAGGTCTCTCCAAATCACATTGTATCTCTGCTTAAATATTTGCAGGACCCCTTCAGCCCTGGCCATCTGACCTCAATTAGACCACCGGTGGTCCTGCTCAGTGGACACACAGGTCACACCCACCTGGGCTTTTGTTTCAAAAGCTTCATGCTGTTTTCTTTACTCTTAGTCTTAACCTGAACTATTTAATTGTCAAACCACTGGGGATTCTTTGCCCAGATACTCAGTGAGAATTACTTTATTTTATTAATACTTTGCGCCAGGGGATATCGCTAAGCTCAAAGGCATCTGTAGCTCTAATGAGCAGACAGACATGAGTTTGCTCTACCTGTACCCAAAAGATGATGCCCTGGAAGGCAGGCAGTGGTTCGCCCAACACTGCCTGAATGTGGTACAGGACCCTTAAAAAGTTCAGCAAGGACAGATGAAAGTCCTGCACCCAGGAAGGAATAACCCCGTGCAACAGCACAGGTTGCAGACAGCCGGGCTGGGGAGCAGCTCTGCTGGAAAGGACCGGCGGGTCCTGGGAGGCACAAGCTGAACGTGAGCCAGCCATGTGCCTGGGCAGTGAGGACAGCCGGCAGCATCCTGGCCTGAATTAAGAGGAGCACAGCCAGTAGAAGAAAGGAAGCAATCACCCCCTTTCCTTGGCACTTGTTGGACCCCATGTGCACTGCTGTGTCCATCCAGTCCAAGGAAGCCATGGATGCACTGGATTGAGTTCAGGGGAGGCCACTGGGATGGTGGAGCTGAAGCATGTGCCCTGGGAGAAGAGGCTGAAGGAGTAGACACAGCCAGAGCAGGGGCAACTCCTGGGTCCCACAGCAGCCTGCCAGGGCCTAGGCAGGTGGAGGGGGTGGAGAAGATGGAGCCAGAGGAGAGACAGTGGACACAAGTCGAAAGAAGAGGGGCTAAGGTGGGTCTAACAAAAACATTTTTCCTCATGAGGAGGGCGAGGCAGCGGAGGAGGCATCTGGGGGTTCTGCTGTTCCCACCCTTGGAGGTTTTGGGGATCAGTCTGGATAAAGTAACCTGGTCTGATCTCACAGCTGACCCTGTGAGCAGGAGACTGGACTAGAGACCTCCCGGGGTCTCTTCCAGAGTGAATTATTTTGTGATCCTATGACTCACTTGGCTGCTGTACTAGGCTATACTATTTGATGGTTTCCAGAGGGGAAATGGGTTACATCCAGTCTGTGAGGAGCAAGGGCAAACCCCACATGTGTTGGCCTCTCCCCATCCAATTCAGCAAGCTCTTTGCAAGTCACAGCTCTGTAATTTTCACCATTTTCCATGTCAGATGCAGACTGGAGGTATTCCTTGAAATACCTGTGAAGTGAATGCAATCAGCCATGGCATAACTGTTTCCCAAAAACTGAATTAACGAATGCCATCCAGAGTCCAAAAGTGCCTTACGTGGTAACTAGAGTGAAACAATCTTCCAAGAATAAGGTTTTAAGTATTTTGTTTGGACTTCTATGTATTTCTTTATAAGAGAGATTTTCAGGCACAACACTTTTCAAAGGTTTTAAAATAATCAAATGGTGCTAGAGCTTCCAATCTTGAACGCAACGAGACATGGAAATGGGAGCCAAAAGACTCCTGTTCTGCTCCTGGTTGGTTGTATGACCATGAGCAAGTTATGTCATTCTTTACTCAGAACATCGCCCACTAACACAGGATGTGTCAAATGTTGTCATGGAGACAGAGATCTGCAGAGGTCCTCAGTATTTGTAATTCATCTGGGGGAAGTGTGGATGCTCTGGAACTCACAACCCGCAGATCTTAAGTCGGACAACAGCAAAGGGAAATGCCTGTAGTCAGTGGCCCCATTCCCTGTGACTCCATCTACCCATTCACGGAACAAGGTAGTCACCTTGGAGGAGGGCTCTGAGATCCAGAGAGGAGCCGGGTTAAAAAGCGCTCACCTCCACACAGGCTGGCAGGTACCTCCCAGGTTCCCAAGTTGCGAAGGTCAGAGCTGCCTGACTCCACACAAGCCTAACATCCAAAACCACCGTTTTTGCCCATGCTGGTGTGCCAGAAAACGCCGTTACGTCTTTCAAGTTGTTTGAGGCACTTAATTCTCTGTCATTATTCTTACAGAATTAGAAAGGCAAATAATGATTAAAACAGAGCACTGCCCAGTTCCCGCTGTTCCAGGCAGGCTGTGGGGCTGCTCGCGGGTGCGGCAGCTCCTCAGCACACCCGGGGTGAGCCCGTTTGCCCAGCGGCCCCAGAGCGGCCCCCCCTGCCGCCGCCGCCGCCGCCGCCCCCCGTCTCCGCAGACGGCCAGCCTGCCGGCACAGCCCGGGGGGCGG